>JAXLNO010004443.1:352322-389305 GCA_038087875.1 Malacoraja senta
TCGTGGGCATTTTTCAACATGTCGAAAAATCTTCACGAGTCTTCCGTGCTTATCTGCCGTTAGCGAGTCTTCCCGAGTACCTGCCGTTAGCGTTACGAGCCGCTAAGAGACGTCCCCGAGCTCCGACGTACCCGCTACATTCATTCTCCGTGCTTACCACGAGTTTGATTTTTTTTAAATCTCAGGAGAGCTCTTGGAATGAACTCGTACAGTGGGACAGGGCCATAAGGTGAATACTGGATAGGTAAATAATGGAATCATAGAATGATACAGTGTGGAAACAGGCCCTTCGGCCCAACTTGCCCACACTGGCCAACAATGTCCCAGCTACCTGGTAAATGGTAGGGAATTGAAGAATGCAGGTGAACAGAAGGATCTTGGAATAACTGTGCACAGTTCCCTGAAAGTGGAATCTCATGTAGATAGGGTGGTAAAGAAAGCTTTTGGTGTGCTGGCTTTTATAAATCAGAGCATTGAGTATAGAAGTTGGGATGTAATGTTAAAATTGTACAAGGCATTGGTGAGGCCAATTCTGGAATATGGTGTACAATTTTGGTCGCCTAATTATAGGAAGGATGTCAACAAAATAGAGAGAGTACAGAGGAGATTTACTATTATGTTGCCTGGGTTTCAGCAACTAAGTTACAGAGAAAGGTTGAACAGGTTAGGGCTTTATTCTTTGGAGCGCAGAAGGTTAAGGGAGGACTTGATGGAGGTCTTTAAAATGATGAGAGGGATAGACAGAGTTGACGTGGATAAGCTTTTCCCACTGAGAGTAGGGAAGATTCAAACAAGGGGACATGACTTGAGAATTAAGGGACAGAAGTTTAGGGGTAACATGAGGGGGAACTTCTTTACTCAGAGCGTGGTGGCTGTGTGGAATGAGCTTCCAGTGAAGGTGGTGGAGGCAGGTTCGTTTTTATCATTTAAAAATAAATTGGATAGTTATATGGACGGGAAAGGAATGGAGGGTTATGGTCTGAGCGCAGGTATATGGGACTAGGGGAGAATACATGTTCGGCACGGACTAGAAGGGTCGAGATGGCCTGTTTCCGTGCTGTAATTGTTATATGGTTATATGGTTACCCTAGTCCCACTTGCCTGCGCTTGGTCCAAAACCCTCCAAACCTGTCCTATCCATTTACCTGTCCAACTAATGATGGGATAATAATGGATTCATTGAGAAAACCTAAGATAGGCAGTCAAAACCTTTTACCCTGGATAGAAAAATCAGATGCTAGAGGCCATAGTTTAGTTTAGAGATACAGCGCAGAAACAGGCCCTTCAGCCCACCAAGTCCTCGCTGACCAGCGATAACCGCACACTAACACTACCCTACACACACACTAGGGACAACTTACAATTATATCAAGCCAATTAACTTACAAAACCTGTGCGTCTTTGGAGTGTGGGAGGAAACTGGAGCACCCGGAGAAAACTTTAAGATGAGAGGGGCAAAGTTTAAAGGAGATGTGTTTTTTACACACAGGGTGGTGGGCTCCTGGAATACACTGCCAGCGGTGGGGGTTGATACAATACTGGCACTTAAGAGACTTTTGGATAGGCACATGGATATGCAGGGAATAGGGGGATATGGCTTATGTGCAGGCAGATATGGGTTGGTTTTGGCATCATGTTCGGTGCAGACATTGCGGGCCGAAGGGCCTGTTCTTGTGCTGCACTGTTCCTTTTACGAAGACACACACAAAATGCTGGAGTAACTCAGCGTGACAGGCAGCATCTCTGGAGAGAAGCAATGGGTGACGTTTCGGGTCGAGACCCTTCTTCAGACCTTTCATGGAGTTTGTTGTCCATCCTGAAACATATAGAAACATAGAAACATAGAAAATAGGTGCAGGAGGAGGCCATTCGGCCCTTCGAGCCAACACCGCCATTCATTGTGATCATGGCTGATCGTCCCCAATCAATAACCCGTGCCTGCCTTCTCCCCATATCCTTTGACTCCACTAGCCCCTAGAGCTCTATCTAACTCTCTCTGAAATCCATCCAGTGATTTGGCCTCCACTGCCCTCTGTGGCAGGGAATTCCACAAATTCACAACTCTCTGGGTGAAAACGTTTTTTCTCACCTCAGTCTTAAATGGCTTCCCCTTTATTCTAAGACTGTGGCCCCTGGTTCTGGACTCGCCCAACATTGGGAACATTTTTCCTGCATCTAGCTTGTCCAGTCCTTTTATAATTTTATATGTTTCTATAAGATCCCCCTCATCCTTCTAAACTCTAGTGAATACAAGCCTAATCTTTTCAATCTTTCCTCATATGACAGTCCCGCCCTCCCAGGGATCAATCTGGTGAACCTACGCTGCACTGTTTCAATCACAAGGATGTCCTTCCTCAAATTAGGAGACCAAAACTGTACACAATACTCCAGATGTGGTCTCACCAGAGCCCTATACAACTGCAGAAGAACCTCTCTACTCCTATACTGAAATCCTCTTGTTATGAAGGCCAACATTGCATTAGCTTTCTTCACTGCCTGCTGTACCTGCACGCCAACTTTCTTTTTTTGTTGAAAATATTTTTTATTGGAGATAAGTACACAACATATTATCATCATTACCAGTCTTACATTTTTAAATTGATAATATTGTCAATTATTATTACATTGTCTCCAATACCTTTTGCCTTTTTTTTTTTTTTAAACTAGATAGAACTAAAAAGATAGATGAAGTAAAGAAAGAAAAGAGAGAAAGAAAAAAAAAAAAAAAAAAAAAGAAAACAGAAAAGAAAAAGATAGTTAAAGAAGAATGGAAAAATTTATTAAGATAAAAAACTTCGTTCGAGATATATTCGTACATTTCAGAGTATAACATTTCATCCATTCTTTAGCCCGAGTGTTAGTCAGGTTCCTGTGCTGAACCATTCTGACCCTTTAAATAATCAATAAAGGGAGACCATGTTCCAACGAATAATTCCTGTTTGTCCAACAGGGAAAATCTGATTCTTTCCACGTTTAAGGTCTCCGTCATTTCTATAATCCACATTTTGATTGTGGGGGTTATAGGGCCTTTCCAAAATTTTAGAATTAATTTTGTTCCCGTTATTATACTATAATCAATAAAGTTTCTTTGTGTTGTTGTAAATGTTTGATTTAATTCTAATGTTCCGAGTATTATTAATTTTGGATCCGGGTCCAATTGTGTGCTGGTCACTTTAGATATTATACTGAAAATATTTACCCAGAATTTTTTAATTTTTATACAGTTTGCAAACATATGAGATAAGTTAGCTTCTAAATGTTGACATTTATCACATATAGGTGAGATATGTTGAAAGATTTTATGTAAGTTTGTTTTTGAATAATGTAACCTATGTGACTGGTGTACAGTGACTTCAGTGACTGGTGCACATATTGTTGAATTCGAATCATAGTCACAGAGTCAGGCAGAGTAGAAACAGGCCCTTCAGCTCAACTTGCCCACACCAACCAACATGCCCCATCTACACTAGACTCATCTGTCAACATGTGGCCCATATCCCATCAAACCTGTTCTATCCATGTACCTGTCCAAATGTTTTTTAAATGTAGTGATAGTGCCCGCCTCAACTACCTCCTCCGGCAGCTCGTTCCATACACCAACTACCGTAATTTATACAAGCAACTTGACCTTTTATTTACTCCTCCAGATTCAGGGACAGTTTCTTCCCAGCTGTTATCAGACAACTGAACCATCCTACCACAACCAGAGAGCAGTCCTAAGATACTATATACCTCATTGGAGACCCTCGGACTGTCTGTGATCGGACTTTAGATAATAGACAATAGACAATAGGCAGTAGGTGCAGGAGTAGGCCATTCGGCCCTTCGAGCCAGCACCGCCATTCAATGCGATCATGGCTGATCATCCCCAATCAGTGCCCCGTTCCTGCTTTCTCCCCATATCTCCTGACCGCTATCTTCAAGAGACCTATTTAGCTCTCTTTTGAAAGTATCCAGAGAACCTGCCTCCATCTGAGGCAGAGAATTCCACAGTTTCACCACTCTCTGTGAGAAAAAGTATTTCCTCGTCTCCGTTCTAAATGGCTTACTCCTTATTCTTAAACTGTGGCCCCTGGTTCTGGACTCCCCCAACATCGGGAACATGTTTCCTGCCTCTAGCGTGTCCATACCCTTAATAATCTTAGATGTTTCAATAAGATCTCCTCTCATCCTTCTAAACTCCAGAGTATACAAGCCCAGTCGCTCCATTCTCACAGTATATGACAGTCCCGCCATCCCGGGAATTAACCTTGTAAACCTACGCTGCACTCCCTCAATAGCAAGACATTACTGGCTTTACCTCGCACTAAACGTTATTCCCCTTATCATGTATCTGTACACTGTAAATGGCTCGATTGTAATCATGTATTGTCTTTCCACTGACCGATTAGCACGCCACTCAGTACACGTGGCAATCTTCGCTGCCTCAGAGGGCGGTGGAGGCCGGTACTCTGGATGCTTTCAAGAGAGAGCTACATAGGGCCCACTCGAAACAAGGGCAGAGTCCCCCTTGTCCTCACCCTCCACCCTACCAGCCGTCAACAATAATCCTCTGACATTTTCGCCAGCTCCAACGGATCCCACCGTTGTCCACATCTTCCCATCTCCTCCTCTTTCGGCTTTCCGCAGAGACCGCTCCCTCCGGAACTCCCAGGTCAATTCGTCCCTTCCCACCCGAACCACCCCCTCTCCGGGCACTTTCCCTTGCAACCGCAAGAAATGCTACACTTGTCGCTTTACCTCCCCCCTTGACTCCATTCAAGGACCAAAGCAGTCTTTCCAGAGCGGCAGAGGTTCACCTGCATCTCCTCCAACCTCATCTATTGCATCCGCTGCTCTAGGTGTCAGCTGCTCTACATTGGTGAGACCAAGCACAGGCTTGGCGATCGCTTCGGTTCGTAATAACCAACCTGATCTCCTGGTGGCTCAGCACTTCAACACCCCCTCCCATTCCGAATCCGACCTTTCTGTCCTGGGCCTCCTCCATGGCCAGAGTGAGGCCTACCATAAATTGTAGGAGCAGCATCTCATATTTCGCTTGGGCAGTTTACACCCCAGCGGTATGAACATTGACTTCTCCAATTTCAGGTAGTCCCTGCTTTCTCCCTCCTTCCCAGCTCTCCCTCAGCCCACTGTCTCCACCCCTTCCTTTCTTCTTCCCGCCCCCCCCCCCACCCTCACATCAGTCTGAAGAAGGGTCTTGAACCGAAACGTCGCCTATTTCCTTCACTCCATAGATGCTGCCTCACCCGCTGAGTTCCTCCAGCATTCTTGTCTAGCATTGACCATACTATACCATTCCGCCAAATGCCATACCATATCTATGCACCGTAAATAGGTCGATTGGGTACCGCAAGGCTCAGTGCTGGGACCGCAGCTATTTACAATATATATTAATTATCTGGATGAGGGAATTGAAGGCAATATCTCCAAGTTTGCGGATGACACTAAGCTGGGGGGCAGTGTTAGCTGTGAGGAGGATGCTAGGAGACTGCAAGGTGACTTGGATAGGCTGGGTGAGTGGGCAAATGTTTGGCAGATGCAGTATAATGTGGATAAATGTGAGGTTATCCATTTTGTTGGCAAAAACAGGAAAGCAGACTATTATCTAAATGGTGGCCGACTAGGAAAAGGGGAGATGCAGCGAGACCTGGGTGTCATGGTACACCAGTCATTGAAAGTAGGCATGCAGGTGCAGCAGGCAGTGAAGAAAGCGGATGGTATGTTAGCTTTCATAGCAAAAGGATTTGAGTATTGGAGCAGGGAGGTTCTACTGCAGTTGTACAGGGTCTTGGTGAGACCACACCTGGAGTATTGCGTACAGTTTTGGTCTCCAAATCTGAGGAAGGACATTATTGCCATAGAGGGAGTGCAGAGAAGGTTCACCAGACTGATTCCTGGAATGTCAGGACTGTCTTATGAAGAAAGACTGGATAGACTTGGTTTATACTCGCTAGAATTTAGGAGATTGAGAGGGAATCTTATAGAAACTTACAAAATTTTAAGGGGTTGGACAGGCTAGATGCAGGAAGATTGCTCCCGATGTTGGGGAAGTCCAGGACAAGGGGTCACAGCTTAAGGATAAGGGGGAAATCCTTTAAAACCGAGATGAGAAAAACATTTTTCACACAGAGAGTGGTGAATCTCTGGAACTCTCTGCCACAGAGGGTAGTCGAGGCCAGTTCATTGGCTATATTTAAGAGGGAGTTAGATGTGGCCCTTGTGGCTAAAGGGATCAGAGGGTATGGAGAGAAGGCAGGTACGGGATACTGAGTTGGATGATCAGCCATGATCATATTGAATGGCGGTGCAGGCTCGAAGGGCCGAATGGCCTACTCCGGCACCTAATTTCTATGTTTCTATGTTTCTATGATTGTAATCATGCATAGCCTTTCTGCTGACTGGTTAGCAGGCAACAAAAAAGCTTGTCACTGTACCTCGCCACAGGTGAGAATAAGCTGAACTGAACTGAAACTAAACGGAACTATCACTCCTCGTAACAGGTCAACGTACAGACCTGGAGAGCCGTTCGGAGAGCAGACTGAGCAAGGGCAGCAGGATCAGTAACACATCGCGGCCTGGCACTCAACTCCGGATCGAGATCGACGAGGTACGCCCTCCATCATCCTGAGGGGCAACTTTTTTTTACACAGAGGGTGGCGGGTGTATGGAACGAGCTGCCTGAGGAGGTAGTTGAGGCAGGCAGATTGTCAAAGCTGCCACAGCCAGACATAAAAACAGGTTTTATCCACTCAACAGCCAAAAATCTGTAGCCTCCCTCTTGATTTTGTTGGTTCACGTGCTTGATCAATGGTGTTTTATCATTAATGTTTTATTGTCATTAATGTTTAGTGTTTGCTGAGTCATTCGTAACTGTCACTGTATGTCATGTTGTTACTTGTGGGCGGAGCACCAAGGCAAATTCCTTGTATGTGAATACTTGGCCAATAAACTTACTTACTTACTTGTTTACTTACTTACTATCGCAACGTTTAAAAGACAGTTGAACAGGTTCATGGATGGTGCTGGGCCTGTACTCGCTGGAGTTTAGAAGGATGAGGTGGGACCTTATTGAAATTTACCGAACAGTGTAAGGCCTGGATAGAGTGGATGTTGGGAGGATGTTTCCACTAGTGGGAGAGTCTAGAACCAGAGGGCACAGCCTCTGAATAAAAGGACATGCCTTTAGAAAAGAGATGAGGAGTTTTTTTAGTTAGAGGATGGTGAATCTGTGGAATTCATTGCCACACAAGGCTGTGGAGGCCAAGTCAGTGGATATTTTTAAGGCAGAGATGGATAGATTCTTGATTAGTACGGGTGTCAGAGGTTATGGGGAGAAGGCAGGAGAATAGGGTTAGGGGGGAGAGATAAATCAGCCATGATTGAATGGCGGAGTAGACTTGATGGGCCGAATGGCCTAATTCTTCTCCTATCACTTATGAACCTAATCGGACTGTATCAAGCGGTTCATACCTTAATTTAAGGTTCTTTGAAATCAATCGGTGTCTATATTTACACTCAAGGTGTCACTTTAATGACATGAATGATATAACCAGAACTTCACAATGTAATGTTTGGTGGTGTACATTAATAATTGGATATGATGTAATTATGGGTAGTGTTAGGGTGAATGATTTGATGAAAGGATAGAATTATAAAAGTGTATCAAGAGTAATGGGAATGGATAGCCATAGAGAATGGACATTTATTACTTACAGAAAAATCGCTTTTGAATACTTCTCAAAAATGGAATCTTTACATAAACCAGAAAGTGAGATTACAATAGACAATAGACAATAGACAATAGGTGCAGTAGTAGGCCATTCGGCCCTTCGAGCCAGCATCGCCATTCAATGTGATCATGGCTGATCATCCCCAATCAGTACCCCGTTCCTGCCTTCTCCCCATATCCCCTGACTCCGCTATCTTTAAGAGCCCTATCTAGCTCTCTCTTGAAAGCATCCAGAGAACCTGCCTCCACCGCCCTCTGAGGCAGAGAATTCCACAGATTCACCACTCTCTGTGAGAAAAAGTGTTTCCTCGTCTCCATTCTAAATGGCTTACTCCTTATTCTTAAACTGAGATAGTTGGAGCCAGAGGTGCTGCCTGTCCCGCTGAGTTAAAGAGTGCCCACGGTAGACTCACGAGTCACAACGGGAAACTCACGGGCCACTACGTTCTTACAACGAGTTTAAAAGTTGAAAATGTTTACTTCAAGAGTAAATTTGACTCGTGGAAATCTTTCATCATGTTGAAAGATTTTCACGAGTTAACAAGTTTCCCGAGTACCTGCCGTTAGTGTTACGAGTTCCGACGTTCCCTCTATGTTCATTCTAGGTGATTACCACGAGTTTGATTTGTTTTAAACTCGGGATCACTCGTGGGTGGACTCGCACCGTGAGACAGGGCCATTATCTAGCTCTCTCTTGAAAGTATCCAGAGACCCAGCCTCCACCGCCCTCCGAGGCAGAGAATTCCACAGACTCACATGTACAATCTGAAAGGTTCACGGGAACTGGGAATGTGGTGGCAGTGGGAATTCTGACAGTTCTGATCTCTTCACTGCCCAATTCTCCTAGTAAAACTGGGCCAAACGCTGGTAGGTGGGACTGGTGTAGATGGGACATGTTAGCCCGTGTGGGCAAGTTTCCACGCTGTATGACACTATGACAATGTTTCGATGACTCTAAAAGAAAGAGGAAAACCTGCTCTAAATTCATTCATTCATCATCGTTGAAAACATTAGCGACGCAGTGGCGCTGGTTTCCGATGGGAACGGTGACGGACGCACCACACATCTCTGTCCTCCAGTTCCTGCGGACGTCCGCCGCTGGAAGTATAGGATTCTGGTGTGTGTGTGTTTTATCATCGTTCCTTACAATGCCGTGTACAACAGTGATCGCAACTTCTACTGAAGTGTGGATGGCCGTCGGCTCGCTAGGAGCTCATCCGCCCTTTGACAGGTCTTGTTTTTGGTCCTGCTGGGGGTCCACAGCCCCCTCCTCACCCGGCAAACCAGGTGGGGGAGACGGTTTAGTCGTTGACTATCCGACCATGGAGCAGGTAGCACGGGATTACATGGTACCCGTGGCGGGGGGGGGGGGGGGGGGGGGGACGGGACTCCCCCCATCCTGACCTAAAGTTCCGGCATATAAGTTCCTCCTTGAAGCTAAATAATTGTTTATACAATTTTAAACATGGATTTAAAAAAAATGTCCCACTGTACGAGTTCTTTCAAGTGTTCTCCCGAGTTTAAAAAAAAATCTCCCAACAATCATCAGGCCATGAACTCCATCTAAATTGCAGTAGGGACTTCGTGTTTTATTTTTGTGTTTTGCACTATCTTTTTTTAATTCAAATTTGTTGTCTATTATGGTATCTACTAAATACTACACTTAGGGCGGCATGGTGGTTCAGCGGTAGAGTTGCTGCCTTACAGTGCCAGAGATCCGGGTTCGACCCTGACTACGGGTGCTGTTGGTATGGTTTGCACGTACTTCCCGTGACCGCGTGAGTTTTCTCTGGGTGCTCCGGTTTCCCCCCACACTCCAAAGATGTACAGGTTTTGTAGATTGACGCAAAATGCTGGAGTAACTCAGCGGGTCAGGCAGCATCCCTGGAGATCCTTTTCTCCAGAGATGCTGCCTGACCCGCTGAGTTACTCCAGCATTGTGTGTTTATCTTCAGTGTAAACAAGCATCTGCAGTTCCTTCTTGCACAGGTATTCCGACTGCGCATGCCCTGGTCAAAGGTCACTATGCATAAACATTGCCCGGGCGGAGATGGGACACTCGGGGGGCGGGGGGGGGGGGGGGAACGGATGGTCCAGTGGCATTTCGGGAGCACATGCGGCGCCGGGGACCCGTGTTCGATCCTGGCTGCGGATGAGGCGCGGGTCTGTGTGTGCGCTCTCCCCTGTCTCCCACTCGCATCTGCCCCCCCCCCCCCTCTCGCTGTTACACCCGGCTCTCCCGCTACCTGTTCCTTTGGGGAGATGAGGAGTCTCTCTGGGAGTCTCTCTGGAACCGAGAATTTCATAACTCATTCGTACTCATAGATGAGGCTGAAGAATTTCATTGCCTTGAAATTAGCAGAATAGTGAAATTAAACTATAATTGTTGTGTTCCAGTTTGGAATACATTAATTTTCCTATTATGTGACCACGCGGCACCCCCATTCCTCAGATTAATCTATTTTTACACATAAATTATGAATAAAGATAATAATTGATACAGTTTCTTCAGCCAGCGCTTTGATCGCTTTTTCGTTATGGTGAATGACCTTTGACAAATCCCATGATTCCTTGCGTTTTTCGGAATACCGAACTCGCTTATTGCTTTCGGTAAAAACTGTAAATTGTCCCTTGAGTGTGAGATAGTGATAGTCTATGTGGTGATGGCTGGTCGGCGGGGATTCAGTGGGCCGAGGGGCCTGTTTCTGCACTGCTTCTCTTTCTTGACGTCCTCTGAGTGAGGGCTATATGTATGTATTTATGTATGTACTAATTCTATGAACCACTGTTGTATAACGTTAGTACCTCCACCAATGTAAAGCACTTTGGCCAACGAGAGTTGTTTTTTAAATGTGCTATAGAAATAAAAGTGACTTGACTTGACTCTAAAGTCCAAAGTCTAAAGTACGATGTTTACTTATCTGTTGCGCTGCTGCAAGGTAAGAATTTCATTGTTCCATTTCGGGACATCTGACAATAAAACACTCTTGACTTGCAAGTTATTTGACTTAGTTTGATAACCAAATATTTTCTATGTTCCATGTGTGCTGTGTTGGTGTGTAGTTGCAAATAAAGTCGGAAAGAGTTACTATAGCAACACCTGGGCTATATGCTGGGTGATACCCGACAGGGGTTTTATTGCTGTGTCAACATCTTTGCTGCAGTATCAACATCTTTAGCAAACAGACTAACCCGGAGTGCCAATGATGGTTCACATCTTGTGTAGTTCCAAGGAGATCGTGAGATGTTTACAGTGAGCTAATATGTGTTCTGCATTGGAAGAATGCTATTGACTAACTAGCGTGGAGGCCACCCAGACCAGCGAACATGTAACCAGCGGAGTGCATGAGAAATAGAAGCACAAACAATGGCAGCGGCATGGTGGTGCAGCGGTAGAGTTGCTGCCTCACAGCACCGGAGACCCGGGTTCAATCCTGACCACGGGTGCTGTCTGTACGGGGTTTGTACGTTCTCCCCGTGACCACGTGGGTTTTCTCCGGGTGCTCCGGTTTCCTCCCACACTCCCAAAATGTACAGGTTTGTATTTAATTAGTTTTGGTAAAATTGTAAATTGTCCCTAGTGTGTGCGGGATAGTGTTAGTGTATGGGGTGATAGCTGGCCAGCGCGGATTCGGCGGGCCAAAGGGCCTGTTTCTGCGCTGTATCTCTACAATCTAAAAAGTCTAACATTTGTTTCAAAGGAAATCAAAAGTGACTAATTGTGTAATGTTTTTTATACAGATCGTTCTTTATGAACAAGAATCAACGGAGTCAAGAGTTTTTTATTGTCATATGTTCCAAACGGAATAATGAAATTCTAATTTAGTTTAGTGTATTATCACTTATACTGAGGTACAGTGTAAAGCTGTTTTGTTGCGTGCTAAACAGTCAGCGGAAACATCAAGCCAGCACCGCCATTCAATATGACCATGGCTGATCATCCACAATCTTGTATTCACTGGAGTTTAGAAGGATGAGGGGCAATATTATAGAAACATATAAAATTCTAAAAGGACTGGACAAGCTAGATGCAGGAAAAATGTTCCCAATGTTGGGCGAGTCCAGAACCAGGGGCCACAGTCTTAGAATAAAGGGGAGGTCATTTAAGACTGAGGTGAGAAAAAACGTTTTCACCCAGAGAGTTGTGAATTTATGGAATTCCCTGCCACAGAGGGCAGTGGAAGCCAAATCACTGGATGGATTTAAGAGAGAGTTAGATAGAGCTCTAGGTGCTAGTGGAATCAAGGGATATGGGGAGAAGGCAGGCACGGGTTATTGATTGGGGACAATCATCACAATGAATGGTGGTGCTGACTCGAAGGGCCGAATGGCCTCCTCCTGCACCTCTTTTCTATGCTTCTATGTTTCTATGTAGTACCCCGTTCCTGCCTTGGGAATGGAGGTATATGACAATAGACAATAGGTGCAGGAGTAGGCCATTCGGCCCTTCGAGCCAGCACTGCCATTCAATGTGATCATGGCTGATCATCCCCAATCAGTACCCCGTTCCTGCCTTCTCCCCACATCCCCTGACTCCGCTATTTTTAAGAGCCCCATCTAGCTCTTGAAAGTATCCAGTGAACCTGCCTCCACCGCCCTCTGAGGGAGAGAATTCCACAGACTCACAACTCTCTGTGAGAAAAAGTG
Source organism: Malacoraja senta (assembly GCA_038087875.1). Classification (NCBI taxonomy): domain Eukaryota; kingdom Metazoa; phylum Chordata; class Chondrichthyes; order Rajiformes; family Rajidae; genus Malacoraja; species Malacoraja senta. The sequence continues at coordinate 364,702 of JAXLNO010004443.1, forward strand.
TTTCCTCACCTCCGTTCTAGATGTTGTTATGGTCCCTGCCTCAACCACTTCCTCTGGCAGCTCGTTCCATAGATTCACTACTGTCTGTGTAAAAATGTTGCCCCTCGTGTTCCTATTAAATATTTCCTCCCTCACCTCCGTGTTGTTTCCCCTCCCCCCCTGTGTAATAATGTCCGACAAAACATGTTCATGGGTCTTCCCTCAAACGTTGATCTATTTTTTCAGTTGGAACATCTTTTGCGTGAAAAAGTAATATCCAGCGGCTACTTTGCAGTCAAACAGCTTTTTAAATCCAATGATCCTGAAGGAAGGGAGCAGCTGAACAGGTACGTATAGAAACATAGAAAATAGGTGCAGGAGTAGGCCATTCGGCCCTTCGAGCCTGCACTGCCAATCAATATGATCATGGCTGATCATCCAACTCAGTATCCCGTTCCTGCCTTCTCTCCATACCCTCTGATCCCTTTAGCCTCAAGGGCCACATCTAACTCCCTCTTAAATATAGCCAATGAACTGGCCTCGACTACCCTCTGTGGCAGAGAGTTCCAGAGATTCACCACTCTCTGTGTGAAAAATGTTTTTCTCATCTCGGTTTTAAAGGATTTCCCCCTTATCCTTAAGCTGTGACCCCTTGTCCTGGACTTCCCCAACATCGGGAGCAATCTTCCTGCATCTAGCCTGTCCAACCCTTAAAAATTTTGTAAGTTTCTATAAGATTCCCTCTCAATCTCCTAAATTCTAGCGAGTATAAACCAAGTCTATCCAGTCTTTCTTCATAAGACAGTCCTGACATTCCAGGAATCAGTCTGGTGAACCTTCTCTGTACTCCCTCTATGGCAAGAATGTCTTTCCTCAGATTAGGAGACCAAAACTGTACGCAATACTCCAGGTGTGGTCTCACCAAGGCCCTGTACAACTGCAAGTATAATATTACAAGGAACCTAGAAACAGTACAGAAGATAGACGCAAAGTGCTGGAGTAACTCAGCGGGTCAGGCGGCATCTCTGAAGAAAAAAAGATGGGTGACATTCCGGGCCGCGATCCTTCTTCAGACTGAGCAGAAACGTCAACCATCTCCTCCATCAGTCTGAAGAAGGGTCCCCGACTTGAAACGCTGTCTTTCCATTTATTTTTATTATTATTATTATTTTTTATTATTATTATTATACATTATACCTATGGGCGCCTTTCAAAGACTCTCAAGGACGCCTTACAAAATTTAATAAGCAGATTACAAAACATATAAGCAGAATAAAACAGAAAACAAAAAAAAATAGTAGGGACATCAACAACACACAATTCAAAGAGAGAGCAGCGGCAGCTTAACGCGCCAGTGTTCACTCTCACTTCCGGCAGCCATCTTGGAGACAAAACAATCAAAACGCCTTTTAACATTGCCCATCCACCACAGTGACTCCTACACACTCCTCACTGTGGTGGAAGGCGAAATATAGTTCAAGCCCTTCCCCTTGCTCTTCCGCGGTCGTTTCCCTCCACAGATGCTGCCTGACCCGCTGAGTTCCCTCCAGCACTATTTTGCTCAGGAATTTCGCAGCATCTGCAGCCTCCTGTGCCTCTGTAAATGTAAAGATGTTGATGACTTTGTTGTCACTTGTACCTGGCTCGGTGTGGTGACAATTTTTTTTTGTTCTTGCATACAAATTACACACAAAGAGTCGCCATAAAGTCGCCGAGAAAACATTAGGCCTGTTTTGGCTGAAAAAGCAGACCAATTTCTGAAAAAACATGGTCGCCTTTCACTGAACTTCTGCAACAACAGAACGGTTAAACACAAATTTAAAACCGATGCTAGGGATGGGGTGGGTGGGGGGGGGGGGGGGGGAAGGTATATCTCCAACTTCCTTATTTCTCTTCTTTCTTCTTGCACTTCTTTGGTAGTTTTGGGGTCTTTTCCTTTCTTTCTTTTATTTTATTTATTTTTCTTCATTCTCTCCTTTTTTCTCTTTTTTTCTTTTTTTTGATTTAGGTTTCAATGTTAAAAATGAAGCTGTACAATAATTGTACAACTGTCATGTCGATTGCCTTATTCCTGTACAATTGCTTCTAATAAAATTAATAAAAAATAAATTTAAAAAAAAGTGCCGAGAAAATTACAAAAAGTACATCCCTTCTTCAACCCCCCTCCCCTCCCCCCCCCCACCACCCCACCCCCACACCAGATCCCCCTTAATTCTCGGCGCCCCTCCCCCCCTGCGCTGGGTCCCTCTTTGATCTCGCCGCCCCCCCCCCTCACCCTCCTCTTCCACGACGGATCCCCCTTAATTCTCGGTGCCCTCCCCCCCTCCCACCACGCTGGATCCCTCTTTGATCTCGCCACCCCCCCACCCTCCCCTCCCACGACAGGCCCCCCCCCCAACACGGCCCGTCCACCTCATCCCGACTTCGAGACTCCGATCCTGGGCCCGACTCCGACCGGGGAGATCAATTAACACGTGTTATCCGTTTCCCAAGGGAAGTTCTCCTGATGGTGCTGTCAAAGTTCCTCGGACGCTTCATCACTCCAAGACAATTCCACCAACTCCTTTTGAGGTGAGTAAAGTGATGAGGGATTTATCTTATCGATAATAAGATGGATTAGGGTCTATCTTCGGTGTAAAGCAGCATCTGCAGTTCCTTCCTCCACATTTTGTCCGGTTCCACTGAGAAATCTCCTCAAGGCGTGCCGACTTTGAAGGAGTTCTCCACCTCTCTCCGACGAGACTTCTGCAAAGTATCTCTCGCTGCTCCCCCTCTGTGATCCCTTCCGCCCTCTGACTACGCTATTCTACATTTCCCTTGATCTCCACCCCCTTTGATGTCTCGTTCTCACACCTTACACCTCCTTACCTCTGGTAGACACAAAAAGCTGGAGTAACTCAGCGGGTGAGGCAGCATCTGTGGAGAGAAGGAATGGGCGACGTTTAGGGTCGAGACCCTTCTTCCTTACCTCTGTATCTCCCCCACACCTAACTCAGTCTGAAGAAGGGTCTCGATGCTTTGGTGGAATTCTTTGAAGAAGTAAATAGCAGGACAGACAAAGGAGAGTCAGTAGATGTTGTTTACATAGATTTTCAGAAAGCCTTTGATATGGTGCCATACATGAGGCTGCTAAAAGCCCTGCCCCACTATACGAGTTCATTCAAGTGCTCTCCCGAGTAAAAAAAAAAATCAAACTCGTGGTAAGCACGGAGAATGAACCTAGCGGGTACATCGGAGCTCGGGGACGTCTCTTAGCGGCTCGTAACGCTAACGGCAGGTACTCGGGAAACGCGGTAAGCTCGTGAAGACTCGGGAAGATTTTTCAACATGTTGAAAAATGTCCACGAGAGCCCCGAGTACCCACGAGCGGCCATTACCGTAAATCTCCGAGTTCGAATCAGGGCAAACTCGGGAGAACTTTTGAATGAACTCGTACAGTGGGACAGGGCTTTAAAAGGAAGATGAGAGCCCACGGTATCAAAGGGCAGATACTAGCATGGGGATAGCAGGTTGGCTGGATGGCAGAAGACAAAGAGTGGCAATAAAGGGGGCTTTTTCTGGTCGGCTGCCAGTGACTAGCGGAGTTCCGCAGGGCTCGGTGATGGGGCCGCTGCTCTTCACGTTGTATATTAATGATTTGGACGAGGGGATTGAAGGCTTTGTGGCAAAATTTGCGGATGATATGAAAATAGGTGGAGGGGCGGGTAGTGTCGAGAAAGCAGGGACTCTGCAGAAGGACTTGGACAGGTTGGGAGAGTGGGCAGAGAAGTGGCAGATGGAATATAGTGTAACAAAGTGTGGAGTCATGCATTTTGGTAGTAGGAATAAAGGCAGAAAATCCAGAAATCGGAAGTACAAAGGGACTTGGGAGCGCTGGTGCAGGATTCCAAAAAGTTAATCTGCAAGTCGACTTGGCAGTAAAGAAGTAAAATGGGATGCTAGCATTTATTACGAGAGGGCTTGCATACAAAAACAGGGATGTAACGCTGAGGCTCTATAAGGCGCTGGTCTGGCTGCATTTGGAATATTGTGAGCAGTTTTGGGCAGCATATCTGAGGAAGGATGTGCTGGCTCTGGAGAGGGTCAAGAGGAGGTGTACAAGAATGATCCCAGGAATGAGTAGGTTCTTGATGCGCTTATGATCTTATGGACCCGAAATGTCACCTATTCCTTCTCTCCAGAGATGCTGCCTCCCCCGCTGAGTTACTCCAGCATTTTGTGTCTACCTTTTGTTTAAACCAGCATCTGCAGTTCCTTCCTACACAGGTAGATTAGACTCTGTTTTAAGTCCATGAGTTTATATGTGATTGGAGCAGAATTGGGCCATTTGGCCCATCAAGTCTATTCCTCCATTCAATCATGGCTGAACTATCTCTCCCTCCTAACCCCATTCTCCTGCCTTCTCTCCATAACCTCTGACACCTGTACTCATCAAGAATCTATCTCTGCCTTAAAATACCCATTGACTTGGCCTCCACAGCCTTCTGTGGCAAAGGATGCCACAGATTCACCACCCCCTGACTAAAGAAATTTCTCCTCATCTCCTTCCTAAAGGAACGTCCTTTAATTCTGAGTCTATGACCTCTAGTCTTAGACTCTCCCACTAGTGGAAACATCCTCCCCACATCCACTCTATCCAAGCCTTTCTCTCTTCGAAAGTTGTCCAAAAAAAAGGAATGCTATTGATTTTAAGTGTTTTGAGAAAGAAAGGAACGGGCCACGTTACCAGAGTGTAGTTTGTGTGTATGTTCTCGTGTGCAATCTTTATGGTAAATGATGGAGAATCTTTTTCTTCGTTTTAATTAGAGTGTGGAAACAGGCCCCTTCGGCCCACCGAGTCTGCACCGACCAATGATCCCCAGTGAAAAGCTTATGTTTGCATGCTATTTAATTAAATTTGATAAAACTACACATGAATACATTCAAGCCATACACGTACAAAAGGTGGAGTAAAGAGAAAGATACCAGGGTTCAGAATACAGTTTCTCAGCGCTTCAGATACAGCGAATGGGCGCTGCACGATTGGCCGCCCCGCCAACAGTCTGTCTGTTTTTTCGTCTTTTAATTAATTTTTAGTGTGTGTTAAAAGTCGTGTAAATGTTCTCCGGTTTGTTTTATGTGGGGTGAAGGGGAGTGGGAGGGGGAAACTTTTTTTCAGTTTCTCACCTTGCCGGAGATGCGACTGTTTTCCGGGTCGCATCTGCGGCTGATCTGCGGCCTACCACCGATGGAGTTGGAGGCCTCCTCGGACTGACCTTGATCCCCACCGCGGGGCTTGGACTTAACATCGGAGCTGGTCCCTTGCCTGGGATCGCTCCAACCACGGACGTACCATCAAGGGCTCGCAGTCCCCGGAGAGGCCGAGTCGGGAGCTCCAACGACCCAAAGGCTCGTCCAGCCCCGACGCGGGGTCCGATCGCCCGGGCGCGGGAGAGCTGACATTCCCCCCGATGCAGGAGCTGATCGCCCCGACGAGGAGGGTCCAAAACGCCGCCGGCTACTGGAGTCAAGATCGTCCCGTCAACGGAGGGCTCGAGGCCCCTGACCGCGGGAGAGCAAAGGGAAGAGATTTGAACTTTTTTCCGCCTTCCGTCGCAGTGAGGAATGTGGAGGAGTCACTGTGGTGGATGTTATGTTAAAATGTATTTTGTGTGTTCAGTTGCTTTTTATTTGTATGACTGACTTAGCAAATGAAATTCCTCCTATGTTGCAAAACATACTTGGCTAATAAAGTATTATTGTAATTCTGCTTGTGATCAGAAAAAGTGCAATGTCTGCGATGAGGTAGGTTGGAAGATCGGGACTACATCCTAGCTGATGGAAGAACCATTCAGAAGTCTGATAACAGTGAGGAAGATGCTTTTAGCTTAGTTTAGTTTAGAGATACAGCGCGGAAACAGGCCCTTCGGCCCACCGAGTCCGTGCCCACCAGTAATCCCCATACACTAGCACTCTCCTACACACACTAGGGACAATTTACAATATTTACAGAAGCCAATTAACCTACAAACTTGCACGTCTTTGGAATGTGGGAGCACCTGGAGAAAACCCACGCAGGTCACGGGGGGAACGTACAAACTCTGTACAGACGGCCCCCATAGTCAGGATGAAACCGGGTCTCTGGCGCTGTGAGACAGCAACTCTACCGCTGCGCCACCGTGTTCTACTGCTGGACTCCACGTGAGGAAGTCCCCAGTTGCACCGACCAAACATTGCTCACACTAATCCTTCATTGACCCCATGTTGGTTCCCATTATGGCACAACTGGCGGAGCCGCTGCCTCACAGCATCTGCATCAACAGCTGCACCAACAGCTGCATCAACAGCTGCACCAACAGCTGCACCAACAGCTGCATCAACAGCTGCATCAACAGCTGCACCAACAGCTGCACCAACAGCTGCACCAACAGCTGCACCAACAGCTGCACCAACAGCTGCATCAACAGCTGCACCAACAGCTGCACCAACAGCTGCACCAACAGCTGCACCAACAGCAACACCACCAGCTGTGCCTCTGCGAAACAAAGCTCTTTTCTCTCGTTTCCACGCACAGTCTCTTGCCCACTGTAGGCGAATCGAGGACCAGAGAACATAGGTTTAAGGTGCACAAAAATGCTGGAGAAACTCAGCGGGTGCAGCAGCATCTATGGAGCGAAGGAAATAGGTAACGTTTCGGGCTGAAACCCTTCTTCAGACTGATAGGGGGTGGGGAGAAGAAAGGAAAAAAGGAAAAGGCGGAGGAGGAGCCCGAGGGCTGGGGGAGGGGAGGAGACAACCAGATGGCTGATGAAGGGGAGGGGACAGCCAGGGCTAGCAGAATTGGGAGAATTCAATGTTCAGGCCACTAGGATGTAGACTGCCCTAGCGGAATATGAGGTGCATTTCCTCCAATTTACGGTGTTGCTCGCTGTGGCCATGGAGGAGACCCAGGACAGAGAGGTCAGATACGGAATGGGAGGGGGAGTTGAAGTGCTGAGCCACCGGGAGTTCAGGTTGGTTATTGCGGACCGACCGGAGGTGTTCGGCGAAACGATCGCCAAGCCTCCGCTTGGTCTCACGAGAGAGAACATAGGTTTAAGGTGAAGGGGAAGAGATTTAATAGGGATCTGAGGGGTAACGTTTTCACACAACGGGTGGTGGGTGTATGGAACGAGCTGCCAGAGGAGGGAGTTGAGGCTGGGTCCATCACAACATTTAAGAAACAGGTAGACAGGTACATGGATAGGACAGGTTTGGAGCGATATGGGCCGAACGCAGGCAGGAGGGACTAGTGTAGATGGGACATGTTGGTAGGTGTGGGTAAGTTGGGCTCAGGCACGTGCCGTCAGGGTAGGCAAGGTAGGCACTGCCTACCCTGACTAAAATAATAAAATAGTAAGTATTAAATATAAATAGTAAAGGCATGGTAGAATAATGCCTACCGAAGAGATCGATCTCTTAGGTAGGCATAATTCTCCGTGGCTTTCATGCGCAGTACATGTAACATGCGAAGGTCTGTGCAGCTGAAGTGCCGTCGACGTCGACGATGCTTCAAGCCGTCAATTTCAAGGGGAGCTGAAGGCAGCTGAAATTCCGCCTTTGCAGTACTGCGCATGCGCAGCGCAAGTGTCTTGGCGGGTTTTTCAAACATGGATTACCATTATCTTAAGAGTATCTTAGGAAACAAAGAGAGAAGAATGGAGTTCGTGTACAAAGGATGTGGTAAGTAAATTTCTTGGTGCCATATGTTTTTAAATACCGTATTTCCCGGCAATGAAGACGCTATTTTTAACCCCAAAATAAGGCACGAAAATTTACATGTGTCTTGGAAGCCGAAGTTGGAAGGTTGTTAGCCAAGAACGATAGACTTGGCTATCCCTCAGTACAGCAACATCAAGAACGATGTTGTTGCACTGAGAGATAGCCAAGTCTATCCTTCATTGCTGGCTAGCTGATGGGAAGCGGCTGAAGGGCCTATTTCCACGCTGTATTATAATCACTATATGACTCTGAAGGTTCATGCTTGTTTTCGACTTGTGCTCCCTGCAGGTTCAAGCTGAACGAAAAGGCGATCGTCAAGAGCGATGAGTTTTACGCAGCGGCCAGGGAGCCCATCCCCGCGGGAGGCAGCTCGTGGATCGATCCCCACGGTCGGCCCAGCGACAAGGCCGCAGTGACCGCGTCGCACGTACACTCCCAGCTGAAGGAGAAAGTCAAGCAGAGGTAGGGCCAAGGTCACATCGTTCATCCCCCAGGGGAGTTCAGTTGAGTCTATCGTCGCGTGTACCGAAGTACAGTGAAAAGAGCTTTTGTTGTTTGCCAACCAGTCAGCGGAAAGACAACACGTGATGACAATCGAGCCGTCCACAGTGTACAGATACATGATAAAGGGAATAACGTTAAGTCAGGGTAAAGCCAGCAAAGACCGGTCAAGGATAGTCCGAGGGTCACCAATGAGGTAGATAGTAGTTCAGGACTCCTCTCTGGTCCACGGTGCATGTTTTATTCACAGAGGGTGGTGGTGGGGGCCTGGAACGCATTGCCAGGGGTGGTGGTGGAGACAGATACGATAGTGGTGTTTGAGAAGCTTCAAGATAGACACACAGACGTGCAGGGAATGGAGGTATATGACAATAGACAATAGGTGCAGGAGTAGGCCATTCGGCCCTTCGAGCCAGCACCGCCATTCAATGTGATCATGGCTGATCATCCCCAATCAGTACCCCGTTCCTGCCTTCTCCCCATATCCCCTGACTCCGCTATCTTTAAGAGCCCTATCTAGCTCTCTCTTGAGAGTATCCAGATAACCTGCCTCCACCGCCCTCTGAGGCAGAGAATTCCACAGACTCACAACTCTCTGGGTGAAAAAGTGTTTCCTCGTCTCCGTTCTAAATGGCTTACCCCTTATTCTTCAAACTGTGGCCCCTGGTTCTGGACTCCCCCAACATCGGGAACATGTTTCCTGCCTCTAGCGTGTCCAAACCCTTAACAATCTTATATTTTTCCGAGGCTGTGGCCTCCAGTCCTAGACTCTCCCACTAGTGGAAACATCTTCCCCACATCCACTCTATCCAAGTCTTTCACTATTCTGTATGTTTCAATGAGGTGTCCCCTCATCCTTCTAAACTCCAGCGAGTACAGGCCCAGTGCCGTCAAACGCTGTTCTAAGCCTGCACAGGTTTTACTGTGGCACAGTCAGTCTAGCCCTTTCCTCGCAGCACCAGCAACAAGGGTTTCACCTTCACCTGGTACAGAAGGCTTCTGGTACACTTGCCTTGGTTGGTGGGGGTACTGAGTGTAAGAGTCAGGAAGTCATGATGAAACTCTATATCACTTTGGCCAGGCCGCATTTAGAGTATCACGTGCAGTTCTGGTCACTCCATTGCAGGAAGGATGTGGAGGCTTTGGAGAAGCAGCAGAAGACTTCTTACCAGAATGCTGTCTGGATCAGGAGTTAGTAGCTAAAGTGAGAGGCTGGACAAGCTTGGAATGTGTTCTTTGGATCACCAGAGGTGATCAGAGATCAGAGGTGATCTCCCTAGAGGTTAAGGTTAGACCTGATAGAGGTGTATAGACAATAGACAATAGGTGCAGGAGTAGGCCATTCGGCCCTTCGAGCCAGCACCGCCATTCAATGTGATCATGGCTGATCATCCCCAATCAGTACCTCGTTCCTGCCTTCTCCCCATATCCCCTGACTCCACTATTTTAAAGAGCCCTATCTAGCTCTCTCTTGAAAGCATCCAGAGAACCTGCCTCCACCGCCCTCTGAGGCAGAGAATTCCACAGACTCATCACTCTCGGTGAGGAAAAAGTGTTTCATCGTTTCCGTTCGAAATGGTTTACTCCTTATTCTTAAACTGTGGCCCCTGGTTCTGGACTCCCCAACATCGGGAGCATGTTTCCTGCCTCTAGCGTGTCCAAGCCCTTAACAATCTTATATGTTTGAATGAGATATCCTCTCATCCTCCTAAACTCCAGAGTGTACAAGCCCAGCTGCTCCATTCTCTCAGCATATGACAGTCCCGCCATCCCGGGAATTAACCTTGTAAACCTACGCTGCACTCACTCAATAGCAAGAATGTCCTTCCTCAAATTAGGAGACCAAAACTGCACACAATACTCCAGGTGTGGTCTCACTAGGGCCCTGTACAACTGCAGAATTGACGGCTGTAACTTGCTGCCAGTGTTTGAATCTGGTGGCGTTGATGGGGATGTGGGGATTTATGAGCGGGTATTGTTCCTGATTACCAAGAGCCTGTGACTCCGTTTACGATCCCCTGCCCAATATTAGGATTTTCGAGCTGCCCGAAATATTGCCTCAGAAGAACTCCGAAGGACCTATCAGGATCATCGCTCCTGAGTTCAGGGATGTGTTGAAGCAACTGGGATTTCACATGGAAGATGATGAGTTCGAAAAGTTGTGGAGAAGGTAGGAATGGCGAGATCAGATGACTTCCCCTGCCATCTCTTCGAAGTTGAGAATAACAATTATTACTGTGGATATCTGGGGTGCTGCAGCGGTAGAGTTGCTGTCTCACAGCGCCGGAGACTGGTGTTCGATCCCGACGATGGGTGCTGTCCGTACGGAGTTTATACGGTCTCCCCGGGACCATGTGGGTTTTCTCCGGGTACTCAGGCTTCCTCCCACATCCCAAAGACGTAAACGTTTGTAGGTTAATTGACTTTGGTAAAAAAAATTGCAAATTGTCCCTAGGATAGTGTGGGATTGCTGGTCGGCGCGGACTCGGTGGGCCGAAGGGCCTGTTTTCGCGCTAAAGTCTAAAGATTAACACAGGGTTAGTTAAAATAATCTTTATTTAACGTACAAAAACTTGGAGAGGAGCAAGATATTCTATTCTCACTTTATAGAAGGAATTGGTGATGTTTCGGGTCGAGTCCCTATTTTAGACTGAAAGAGTCTGAAGAAGGATCTCGGTCCAAAACATCACCCATTCCCTCCATAAAGTGAGAATAGAATAAGGCGGATATTGACAGATTCTTGATTAGTACGGGCCTTAGGGGTTACGGGGAGAAGGCAGGAGAATGGGGTTCAGAGGGAAAGATAGATCAGCCGTGATTGAATGACGGAATAGTCTTGATGGGCCGAATGGCCTCATTCTGCTCCCAGAACTTATAAACTCGTAATAGCGGGTGATCGATGGTCGGCATGGACTCGGTGGGCTGAAGGGCCTGTTTACATGCTGTATCTCTGAACTAGAAGTGAACATTCATTGTCATACATGGTAACGTTAACCTCCTCGCTTGTAATACTAAACCGCACCAAACCTTGCCCTGTATTTTTACACCAATTTTGTAAGTTTCCCTCTCCCTGACTCTCAGTCTGAAGAAGGGTCTCGACCCAAAACATCACCCGTTCCTTTTCTCCAGAGATGCTGCCTGTCCCGCTGAGTTACTCCAGTGCAGGAAGGAACTGCAGTTGCTGGTTTGAACCAAAGATAGACATAAAAAGCTGGAGTAACTCAGCGGGCCAGGCAGCATCTCTGTAGAAAAGGAATAGATGACAATTAGGTCGAGACCCTTCTTCAGACTCCAGTATTTTGTGTCTATCTCTCACACACCTTTTAACATAAGACATACACTTTTTTTACTGACTGTATGCCTTGTTGCCACCTTCCCCTGAGCTAACAATGAACCATTCTACATTTACCTTGAGCATTGTCCCCTTTGATCTGTCAGTTTCACACCTAATCCTTCCATATCTCTATGTCTCCCTCCACTGACTCTTAAGTCTGAAGAAAGGTATCGACCCAAAACGTCACCCATTCCTTCTCTCCAGAGATGCTGCCTGTCCCGATGAGTTACTCCAGCTTTTTGTGTCTATCTTCGGTGTAAACCAGCATCTGCAGTTCCTTCTTACACGTTCTATTCTCGCTCTTCATTGCTTGATACAATGTTTAGCTGATTTTCCATTGTCTGTCGTGCTCGCTGTGAGTTGCAGAGCTCTTATTCTGGAATGCTGCTCTTCACGGCACAAGGACAATTGATGGTACCTCAACCAGCGCGTCCAAAAACCTTTCCATTGCCATCCCTTGTGAAGGCTGCCCCCTGCTGTAGTGTATTGGTAAATATCACCTCTTACTGTGACTTGCTAAGGGGCTGTCCCACTTGGGCGACCTAATCCGCGAGTTCTGGCGAGTTTGCCCTCGACTCATACTCGCAACATGGTCGACACAAGGTCGTAGGAGGTCTTCGTAACTCTCCTTCATGCTCGAGAGTGGTCTCCACGTACTCGAGGCCTCAGCTAGGTTACAGCATTTTTTTTCAACATTGAAAAATGCCCGCAAATGAAAAAAGGTCGCCATGGAAAAAATCGATACTTTTTTTACTCGTAGGTTTAGTCGAAGCAGGTCGTAGTAGGTCGGCATGTTAGTCGTAGGTAATCGAGGGTAGTCGAAGGTAGTCGTAGATAGTCTTCATCATAGCCGAAGGGAGGTCGAAGGAGATCGTCTTCACTCTCCACTATTTGGTGTTCAATTTTCCCGAAGTTTGTCGTAGCTAGTCGTAGCTAGTCGAAGCTAGACTCCAACATAGTCGAAGGAGGTCGAAGGAGGTCTTCTACATAGTCAAAGGAGGTCTTCAACATGCCTTTTTTTCAAACTCTCCTAAACTCGCCAATTAGGTCGCCCAAGTGGGACAGCCCCTTTACTCAAACTTTTATCGGAAGGAACTGCAGATGCTGGTTTAAATCAAAGATAGACACAAAATGCTGGAGTAATTCAACGGGACAGGCATCATCTCTGGAGAGAAGGAATGGGTGACGTTTTGGGTCGAGACCCTTCTTCAGACTCTTTCAGTCTGTTACTCAATTATTCAGTTACTCATACATGTTACTGTGATAAATAATATGAAACCTAGACTTTAGACTTTAGGTCGATGAGGGCAGAGCTGTAGATGTTGTATACATGGATTTCAGTAAGGTATTCAGTAAGGGTTTTGGTCGCCTAATTATAGGAAGGATGTCAACAAAATAGAGAGAGTACAGAGGAGATTTACTAGAATGTTGCCTGGGTTTCAACAACTAAGTTACAGAGAAAGGTTGAACAAGTTAGGTCTTTATTCTTTGGAGCGCAGAAGGTTAAGGGGGGACTTGATAGAGGTCTTTAAAATGATGAGAGGGATAGACAGAGTTGACGTGGATAAGCTTTTCCCACTGAGAGTAGGGAAGATTCAAACAAGGGGACATGACTTGAGAATTAAGGGACAGAAGTTTAGGGGTAACATGAGGGGGAACTTCTTTACTCAGAGAGTGGTGGCTGTGTGGAATGAGCTTCCAGTGAAGGTGGTGGAGGCAGGTTCATTTTTATCATTTAAAAATAAATTGGATAGTTATATGGACGGGAAAGGAATGGAGGGTTATGGTCTGAGCGCAGGTAGATGGGACTAGGGGAGAATACGTGTTCGGCACGGACTAGAAGGGTCGAGATGGCCTGTTTCCGTGCTGTAATTGTTATATGGTTATATGGTTATATGGTTATTCGACAAGGTTCTGCATGATAGGCTGCTCTCAAAGGTTAGATCGCATGGCATCCAAGGAGAGATAGCTGAATGGATAGATAATTGTCTTCATGGAAGGAAGCAGAGGGTGTTGGCGGAGGGTTGCTTCTCGGTCGGTAGAGCCGTTACCTCTCTGTGCCCGAGACCCAGGTTCGATCCTGACCTCGGGTGCCATTTGTGTGTGGAGTTTGCATGTTCATCCCGTGACCGTGTGGGTTTCCAGTTTCTACCCACATCACAAAGATGTACGGGTTTGTAGCTTAATTTAACCTCTGTGAAATCGCTCCTAATGTGTGGGGAGTGAGTGCTAAAGTGGGATAACATGGAACTAGCGGTGATGGTGGATCAAGTGTGGACCCGATGGGCCGAAGGGCCCGTTTCCATGCAGTACCTCTCAATCAAAGAATTCCCTCAAATACTACTTTTATGCCTGTTTAAGAAAGAACTGCAGATGCTGGAAAAATCGAAGGTAGACAAAAATGCTGGAGTAACTCAGCGGGTGAGGCAGCGTCTATGGAGAGAAGGAATGGGCAACGTTTCGGGTCGAGACCCTTTTCCAATTCAATTCCTTTATTGTCATCTTGCAAGCAACAGTTGTACAGTGCAAAACGAGAAGACGTTTCCCAGGGAATACCGGAGCATCGCACATGAAGTTTAAAACATTTCACACATAATAATAACAACACTAAAACAATCCAGTCCCTGATGGAACAGTATAAAGTTAAAACAGATAAAAACAACGTTAAAATACAGTAAGACCAATCATAAACATGTCCGGGGTGGCTGATTTGAGTGGCCAGTGCCAGTTATTGAAGTGGCCAGTGCCAGTTATTGAAGTGGCCAGTGCCAGTTATTGAAGTGGCCAGTGCCAGTTATCATAGTGTCCGTGCCAAGCCGCAGAATCAGGTGACTGTGAGTACAGAGTGGCTGTTTAGCAGCCTCACAGCATATGGCAGGAAGCTGTTTAGCAGTCTTGTAGTCCAGGCTTTGATGCTGCGATATCTCTTGCCTGATGGCAGGAGATCCAGGTGTATGTGGAGGGGGTGTAGTTTGTCCTTAGCAATTCTCTGAGCTTTTTTCCGACAGCGGCTCAGGAACAGTTCTTGTACCGAGGGTAGGGAGACGCCAATGATCTTCTCTGCTCCCCTCACTACCCTCTGCAGAGCCTTCCTGTCCGAGCAGTTGCAGGTGGAGTACCACGTATTTAAACAGTACGTGAGTACAGACTCCACCGTACCCCTGTAGAAAGTCCTGAGGATGTTGGTGGGGAGTGAGGCCTGTTTTAGTTTCCTCAGAAAGTGCAGTCGCTGATGGGCCCTTTTGACGGTCCCAGTGGTGTTTCTGGACCAGGTGAGTCTTCAGGCTGAAGGACGATCTCGACCTAAAACCTCGCCCATTCCTTCTCTCCATTGATGCTGCCTCACCCGCTGAGTTCCTCCAGCACTTTTATGCCTGTAATTGCTAACCTGACTCATGCCAGCCGTACCAGATCCATAATTGGAGCAAAGACAGGAGTCATATAAGATTATTAAGGGTTTGGACACGCTAGAGGCAGGAAACATGTTCCCGATGTTGGGGGAGTCCAGAACCAGGGGCCACAGTTTAAGAATAAGGGGTAAGCCATTTAGAATGGAGATGAGGAAACACTTTTTCTCACAGAGAGTGGCGAGTCTGTGGAATTCTCTGCCTCAGCGGGTGGTGGAGGCAGGTTCTCTGGATGTTTTCAAGAGAGAGCTAGATAGGGCTCTTAAAAATAGCGGAGTCAGGGGATATGGGGAGAAGGCAGGAATGGGGTACTGATTGGGGATGATCAGCCATGATCACATTGAATGGCGGTGCTGGCTCGAAGGGCCAAATGGCCTACTCCTGCACCTATTGTCTATTGTCTCTCACCCCTTCACGTTGTCCTTTCTGACAGATATGACACGGATGGTCTTGGTGTTATTAAAGGAGATGTTCTCATGAGGAAACTCGGAGCTGACTACAGGAACATGATGAGGCACAACAATGAAGGCTCTGCTCGAAGATCCTACGATCAAATAAGTTTGGAAGACTCAAGAAGTAAGTGTTTGGTTCATCCACTGCGTAGAGTGTTAAATGGTCAACTCGACATAGATGACCAAACCTACACCAAACCCAAACCTATTAGGAGCAGACGAGGGCATTCGATCCAATTTGAGATACCAGCTACCAAGACAGATGTGTACAGCAATTCATTCTTCCCCCGCACAAGTAAAGCATGGAATAGTCTTCACCCTACCATAATAACCCAACCAGACACAACTAAATTTAAGGTAGCTCTTCTTCTCCAAGAACCTTTTTAGCTTAAGTCCACCCTCCGCCACCTCCAGATTATAGACAATAGACAATAGACAATAGTTGCGAGAGTAGGTCATTCGGCCCTTCGAGCCAGCACCACCATCCCCAATCAGTACCCCGTTCGTGCCTTCTCCCCCATATCCCCTGACTCCGCTATCTTTAAGTTGAAATTCCATTTGGAATATTTTTGGAGGACCAAGAACCAAGAAACCAGGAAGAGTCATGGAGTCGTAGAAGGATAAAATCATGAGTATAATAGATCAGGTAGATACACAGAGTCTCTTGCCCAGAGTAGGTGAATTGAGAACCAGAGGGCATTCAATTCAATTCAATTCAACTTTAATGTCATTGCACAAATACTGAGTATGGGTACAACGAAATGCAGTTTTGCGTCAGTCCGTAGTAGTAGTGCAATATAGAAATTAAAAAAAAAAGAGGATACAGAATAATCAAAAATACAGAATAATTAACAATGGGGACGGAGGGACCGGAGGAGTCTATCGGCGGGACTCCGAGTTCAGCAATGCGACGGTATAATTGTAGAAGCTGTTCCTCATCCTACTGGTACGAGACCTGAGGCTCCTGTACCGCCTCCCTGATGGGAGGAGGGCAAACAGTCCATGGTTGGGGTGGGAGGGGTCTTTAATGATCTTCCCAGCCCGTTTCAGACACCGTTTTCGGTGGAGGGCATCCATGGCAGGGAGCGGGGCACCGATGATGTGCTGCGCGGTTTTCACCACCCGTTGTAGTGCCTTCCTGTCCGGTGAAGGTGAAGGGGAAACGATTTAATAGGAATCTGAGGGGTAACTTGTTCACATAAAGGGTGGTGGGTGTATGGAACGAGCTGCCAGAGGAGGTAGTTGAGGCAGTGACTATCCCAACGTTTAAGAAACAGTTAGACAGGTACATGGATAGGACAGGTTCGGAGGGATATGGGCCAAATACGGGCAGGTGGGACTAGTGTAGCTGGGACATGTTGGCCGGTGTGGGCAAGTTGGGCCGAAGAGCCTGTTTCCACACTGTATCACTCTATGATACAGCACAGGAACAGGCCCTTCAGCCTGTCGAGTGCATGCTGACCATTCAGCACCCATAATTGTACTGCAGTGCATTCAGAAAGTATTCAGACCCCTTCACATTTTCCACGTTACAGGCATTTTAAAATTGATTTAATTCTTTTTTTTTTTAGCATCAATCTACACACAATACCCCAGAATGAAGAACTGCAAACATGTGTTTAGAAATGTTTTCATAGTAATGAATAAGAAATAACTGAAATATCACATTTACATAAGTATTCAGACCCTTTGCTATGACACTCAAAATTGAGCTTAGGTTCATCCTGTTTCCATTGATTATCCTTGAGATGTTTCTACAACTTGATTGGAGTCCACCAGTGGTAAATTAAATTGATTGGACATGTTTTGGAAAGGCACACTCCTGTCTATATAAGGTCCCACAGTTGACAGTGCATGTCAGAGCAAAAACCAAGCCATGAAGACAAAGGAATTGTCCGTAGTCCTCCGAGACAGGATTGTGTCAAGACACAGATCTGGGGAAGGGTATAAAACTATTCCTGCAGCATTGCAGACCCCGAAGAGCACAGTGGCCTCCGTCATTCTTAAATGGAAGAACTTTGGAACCACCAGGACTCTTCATAGAGCTGGCCGCCCAGCCAACTGAGCAATCGGAGGAGAAGGGCCTTGGTTAGGGAGGTGACCAAGAACCCGATGGTCATTCTGACAGAGCTCCAGAAGGACAACTATATCTGCATCATTCCACCAATCAGGCCTTTATGGTAGAGTGGCCAGACGGAAGCCACTCCTCAGTAAAAGGCACATGACAGCCCGCTTGGAGTTTGCCAAAAGGCATGAGAAACAAGATTCTCTGGTCTAATGAAACCAAGATTGAACTCTTTGGCCTGAATGCCAAGCGTCGTGTCTGGAGGAAACCAGGCACTGCTCATCACCTGGCCAATACCATACCTACGGTGAAGTATGGTGGTGGCAGCATCAGGCTGTGGGGATGTTTTTCAGCAGCAGGAACTGGGAGACTAGTCAGGATCGAGGGAAAGATGAACGGAGCAAAGTACAGAGAGATCCTTGATGAAAACCTGCTCCAGAGCGTTCTGGACCTCAGACTGGGCGGAGGTTCACCTTCCAACAGGACAACGACCCTAAGCACACAGCCAAGACAATGCAGGAGTGGCTTCGTGACAAGTCTGTGAATGTCCTTGAGTGGCCCAGCCAGAGGCCGGACTTGAACCCGATCGAACATCTCTGGAAGGACCTGAAAGTAGCTGTGCATCGACGCTCCCCATCCAACCTGACAGAGCTTGAGAGGATCTGCAGAGAAGAATGGGAGAAATGACCCAATACAGGTGTGCCAAGCTTGTGGCGTCATACCCAAGAAGACTTGAGGTTGTAATCGCTGCCAAAGGTGCCCCAACAAAGTATTGAGTAAAGGGTCTGAATACTTATGTAAATTTTGTAGAGGCACAAACGTGGTGAATAAATGGATTCTTTATTCAGACATTGTAGGTTATAACATAAATGCACGTTTAGCACTAACATAGTAGTCGTTGTTGTTGCTGAGAGGCTGTTCCTCGTGGGTCGGTTGAGCTCCTGCTGAGGTGGCAGGACACTCTCATGAAGTGAGAGGAAGCGGAAGAGCGAGAGAGGGACGGTCAGGACATATATACAAGGGCACACCCCTATATATCCCGTGACTCCTTCCCATGGCTGCCGAGGATACGCCTAGCAGGAGTGGCCTAACCACTAGGTGCCGCTACAGGACCCCCCCCAGAACCGGAGGCAGACCGTGAGGGCAGACGTCGAAAAGGGTGCGGAAGCAAGATTGAGGGCGGCTCTCGCTGTGGGGTCCGTGGCACCCCGGCGGTGCGTCGGGACGGAGGGCCCCGCGGGCGTAGTCGACACTCCGGCTGTGGTCTATCCTGAGGTATGCCGAGGGGTGCCAGAAGACCAACGCAAAAAACGCAGGACGGACGAGGATAAACCAGTCATGTCGACCAGCAGGGGATCGTGAGAAAGACATCAGCAACAACAAGAAACTAATCATATTTCAGTTATTTCTTTTTAATTACTTTGAAAACATTTCTAAACACCTGTTTTCACATTTTTATTATGGGGTTTGCGTGTAGATTGATAATAAAATATATATATATTAATCCATTTTAGAATAAGGCTGTAACGTAACAAAATGTGGAAAAAGTGAAGGGGTCTGAATATTTCTGAATGCACTGTAATTCTATCCTCACCCAGATTTGTTCCTCCTTCCAATTCCACCACCTTCCCTACCACTCACTCTCTGCGGCCCCCAATTCACACCAGGGACAAAATTCACAGTGATCGGTCAACTTACCATTGTGCCTGTGTGGTGTTTGCACGTTCTCCCTGTGAACCCGCGGGTTTGCTCCGGGCTACTCCAGTTTCCGCCCACATCCCAAAGACGTGCAGGTTTGCAGTTATTTGGCCTCGGTAAAAATTGCTCCTACTGTGTCGGGGTGTGGGTGTGAGAGTGGGGGTGACACAGGACAAGTGTGAATGGGTAGACAAAAGGGCTGCAGAAACTCAGCTGGTGCAGCAGCGTCTATGGAGCGAAGGAAATAGGCAACGCTTCGGCCCTGCAGCCTACTCCGCCATTCAAGAAGCTTCTGCAGTTCCTTCTTAAACACAAGTGTGAATGGGTGATCGATGGGGGATCCAGTGTGGACTTGGTGGGACAAAGGGATTCTGCAGGAGGAAATTTGAGGATCTTGGGGGGGGGAACAATGCAGCCACAAGCAAAATCACAGAATCACACACGGCATGGAGACAAGCCACTCGGCCAAACTCGTCCATTCCAGCCCGTGTGGCTGCATTAACCCCATTAACCAACACTTGGTCTCTATCCCTCTAGGCCTAAACGATTCAAGTGCTCATCTTAGGTTAACATTTAGATTTATTATTGTCACCTGTACCAAGTTACAGTGAAAAGTTTTGATTTGCACGCGATCCAATCTGATCTATGTTTAAGAAAGAACTGCAGATGCTGGAAAAATCGAAGGTAGATAAAATGCTGGAGAAACTCCAGTGGGTGAGGCAACATCTATGGAGCGAAGGAATAGGTGACGTTTCAGGTTGAGACCCTTCTTCAGACTGATGTGGGGGTGTGGGTGGGGGGGGTGGGGCGGGAAGAAGAAAGGAAGAGGCGGAGACAGTAGGCTGTGGGACAGTTGGCTGTGTCACCTATTCCTTCAATCAAATCTATGACCTCAATTCCCCGACTCTGGGCAAGTATGCATCTACAAGAACTATTCCTCTCATGATTTTGTACACCTCCATAAGATCACCCCTCATCCTCCTGCGCTCCAAGGAATTGTCCTAGCCTGGCCCACCCTCTCCCCATAGCTCAGGCCTTCGAGTCCTGGCAACGTCCTTCTTGATTAGATTCAAGATTCAAGATTCAAGATTCCAGATTCAAGAGAGTTTATTGTCATGTGTCCCTGATAGGAAAATGAAATTCTTGCTTTGCTTCAGCACAACAGAACATAGTAGGCATTGACTACAAAACAGATCAGTGTGTCCATATACCATTATATAAATAAATACACACATGAATAAATAAACTGATAAAGTGCAAATAAACAGATAATGGGCTATTAATGTTCAGAGTTTGTCTGAGCCAAGTTTAACAGCCTGATGGCTGTGGGGAAGTGGCTATCCCTGAACCTGGTCGTTGCAGTCTTCAGGCTCCTGTACCTTCTACCTGAAGGCAGCAGGGAGATGAGTGTGTGGCCAGGATGGTGTGGGTCCTTGGTGATACTGCCAGCCTTTTTGAGGCAGCGACTGCGATAGATCCCCTCGATGGAAGTGAGGTCGGAGCCGATGATGGACTGGCAGTGTTTACTACTTTTCGTAGTCTTTTCCGCTCCAGATTAGTACGGGTATCAGGGGTTATGGGGAGGAGGCAGGAGAATGGGGTTAGGAGGGAAAGGTAGATCAGACATGATGAATGGCGGTGTAGGCTCGATGGACCGAATGGCCTCATTCTGCTCCTCCAACTTATGAACCTCCTCATAAATCTTCTCCGCACCCTTTCCAGCTTGTTATGATTGTTCTTAGTTATGGTTGTGTACAAAAGATAGACACAAAAAGCTGGAGTGACTCAGCGGGACAGGCAGCATCTCTGGAGAGAAGGAATGGGTGACGTTTCAGGTTGAAACTCTTCTTGGGACTGAGAGTCAATAGACAATAGGTGCAGGAATAGGACATTCGGCCCTTCGAGCCAGCACCAGCACAGTCAGGGGAGAGGGAGATACAGAGAAAAGGAAGTGTATCTCATTCCCCTTTGATGTCCCATTTTCACACCGTACACTTCCTTGTCTCTGTGTCTCCCTCTCCCCTGACTCTCAGTCTGAAGAAGGCTGACCTATTCCTTCTGACGAAAAAAAACTGCTTGAGGGGTCGCGACCCGAAACGTCGTCTGTCCATTCCCTCCACAGATGCTGCCTGACCCGTTGGGTTCCTCCATCACTCTATATTTTGGACAAGACTCCAGCATCCGCAGTGTTCCGTGTTCCTTCTCCCACCCTCTGCCCTGAGGTTTCGGGTCGAGACCCTGAAGAAGGGTCTGAAGAAGGGTCTCGACCCGAATCCTCACCCGTTCCTCCTCTCCAGAGATGCTGCCTGTCCCGCTGAGTTACTCCAGCTTTTTGTGTCTATCTTCGGTTTCAACCAGCATCTGCAGTTCCTTCTTACACATGGGCTGTGTACAACGCAGGTGGATGGATTTGGAGAAAGTCCACACCAGCCTTTCATTATCTAATTGTCTGTGGAATTCTCTGCCTCAGAGGGCGGTGGAGGCAGGTTCTCTGGATGCTTTCAAGAGAGAGCTAGATAGGGGATATGGGGAGAAGGCAGGAACGGGGTACTGATTGGGGATGATCAGCCATGATCACGTTGAATGGCGGTGCTGGCTCGAAGGGCCAAACGGCCTGCCCCTGCACCTATTGTCTATTGTCTATTGTCTACTAATTCTGAACTGTTCATCAGTCTTCTCCCCAGGACTGGCACGGATCCTGAGCAAGACAGAACTGGAGAGAAAAGCTTCTCTTGATATCGAAAAGTGGCTGAAGGACAAATTCAGGGAAGGCTACAAACTCATGAAAGAAGCGTTTGAAAAGTATGACGCTGAAAGAACAGGCAAGGTGAGCGATATTTAAGAGTCATTCCTTTGCCTATCGTAGCGCTGCAATATCTTATTCAAGTCTGAAGAAGGGTCCCGACCCGAAACGTCACCCATCCTTTTATCCTTTTTCTCCAGAGATGGCGCAGCGGCAGAGTTGCTGCCTCACAGCGCCAGACACCCGGGTTCCATCCTGACTACGGATGGAGTTCGTACGTTCTGCCTGTGCCCGCGTGGGTTTTCTCCGGGCCCTCCGGTTTCCTCCCACACTCCAAAGACGTGCAGGTTTGTAGGTTAATTGGCTTTGGTAAGAATTGTAAATTTTCCCTAGTGTGCGGGATAGTGTTAGCATACTGTGTGGTCGCTGGTCGGCGCGGACTCGGTAGGCCGAAGGGCCCGTTTCCGTGCTGTATCTCTAAAACTAAAAACTAAGATGCTGCCTGACCCACTTTGTGTCCATCTTTGGTGTAAACCAGCATCTGCAGTTCCTTGTTTCTACATCTTTTTAGAATTGTTGGCATTTGGAAGAGTGGGCTTAAAGATGGCAGATGGAGTTTAATGCTGACAAATGTGAGGTGCTACATCTCGGCAGGACAAATCAAAATAGGACGTACACGGTAAATGGTAGCGAATTGAGGAATGCAGTTGAACAGAGGGATCTAGGAATAACTGTGCATAGTTCCCTGAAGGTGGAATCTCATGTAGATAGGGTGGTAAAGAAAGCTTTTGGTGTGCTGGCCTTTATAAATCAGAGCATTGAATATAGAAGTTGGGATGTAATGTTAAAATTGTACAAGGCATTGGTGAGGCCAATTCTGGAGTATGGAGTACAATTTTGGTCGCCTAATTATAGGAAGGATGTCAACAAAATAGAGAGAGTACAGAGGAGATTTACTAGAATGTTGCCTGGGTTTCAGCAACTAAGTTACAGAGAAAGGTTGAACAAGTTAGGTCTTTATTCTTTGGAGCGCAGAAGGTTAAGAGGGGACTTGATAGAGGTCTTTAAAATTATGAGCGGGTTAGACAGAGTGGACGTGGATAAGCTTTTCCCATTGAGAGTAGGGAAGATTCAAACAAGGGGACATGACTTGGGAATTAAGGGACAGAAGTTTAGGGGGAACATTAGGGGGAACTTCTTTACTCAGAGAGTGGTAGCTGTGTGGAATGAGCTTCCAGTGGAAGTGGTGGAGCAGGTTCGATGTTATCCTTTAAAAATAGATTGGATGGGTATATGGACGGGAAAGGAATGGAGGGTTATGGTCTGAGTGCAGGTAGATGGGACTAGGGGGAAGTATTTATTTTTAATTTAAATTAAAAAATAAATAAATAAATAAATAAATAAAATTAAAAAAAAATGTTCGGCACAGACTTGAAGGGCCGAGATGGCCTGTTTCCGTGCTGTTATGGTTATATGGTTAAGTATTAGTTAGGGTGAATGAAGTATTATGAAGTTAAACCCCTTAATCAGTTAAAATGAAGTTAGGATTAACGTGCGATCCCCGCACATTAATTGCCATTAGGATTCATTTACCCAGGGTAAAGGAATCAAGAACCAGAGGACATAGGTTTAAATTGAGAGGGGAACTTGAATTTTGTAAATTGAAACTTACAAAATTCTTAAGGGGTTGGACAGGCTAGATGCAAGAAGATTGTTCCCGATGTTGGGGAAGTCCAGAACAAGGGGTCACAGTTTAAGGATAAGGGGAAGTCTTTTAGGACCGAGATGAGAAAAAAAGATTTTCACACAGAGAGTGGTGAATCTGTGGAATTCTCTGCCACAGAAGGTAGTTGAGGCCAGTTCATTGGCTATATTTAAGAGGGAGTTAGATGTGGCCCTTGTGGCTAAAGAGATCAGGGGGTATGGAGAGAAGGCAGGTACAGGATACTGAGTTGGATGATCAGCCATGATCATATTGAATGGCGGTGCAGGCTCGAAGGGCCGAATGGCCTACTCCTGCACCTATTTTCTATGTTTCTATGTTTCTATGAAAGATTAAGAGTCAAGAAGAGTCAAGAGTGTTTTATTGTCATGTGTCCCAGATAGGACAATGAAATTCTTGCTTGCTGCAGCACAACAGAATATGTAAACATAGTACATAACGGGAGAAGAAAAAAAGTTCAGTGTGTGTATACACACATGCACACATACTCAATAAATAACAAATATAGTGTAATAATAATAATACTCTGTTGCAGTTCAGAGCTTATTTGATGTTGTGTTTAATAGCCTGATGGCTGTAGGGAAGAAGCTGTTCCTGAACCTGGACGTTACAGTTTTCAGGCTCCTGTACCTTCTTCCCAATGGCAGGGGTGAAACCTAAGGGGAAACCTTTTCACACAGAGGGTGGTGGGTGTATGGAACGAGCTGCCACAGGAGGTAGTTGATAGACACAAAATGCTGGAGTGACTCAGAGGAACAGGATCTCGACTCGAAAAGTCACCCATTTCTTCTCTCCAGAGATGCTGCCTGTCCCGTTGAGTTACTCCAGCTTTTTGTGTCTATCTTCGGTGTAAACCAGCATCTGCAGTTTCTTCCGACACAGGAGGTAGTTGAGTCAGGTACTATAACAGCATTCAAAAGACACGAAGATCCTTGACAAAAGTACATGGATAGGAAAGGTTT
>JAXLNO010004444.1:30000-85076 GCA_038087875.1 Malacoraja senta
GATCCTCTGCGCTCTGTGGACGACGCGCTGAAGAGCACTCCTCTCCGCCTCCGTGCAGCTGAGATACCACACAGAGATGCCATACGTTAATATGCTCTCTGTGGTGCAGCGGTAGAACGTTGTCACAGCTGTTGGGGCAGACCAGTCTTTTTTAATGTCCTCAGGAAGAACAGTCGTTGCTGTGCCTTCTTGACCAGCGCAGCGGTGTTGGTGGACCATGTGAGGTCCTCCGAAATGTGAGTGCCCAGAAACTTAAAGCTGGACACTCTCTCCACACTTTCCCCGTAAATGGAGGTTGGGGCATATTCTCCATTATGGGACCTCCTGAAGTCCATAATCAGCTCCTTGGTCTTGGAGGTGTTTAGTGACAAGTTGTTATGAGCGCACCAGTCCGCCAGGTTCTGCACCTCCGCTCTGTATTTTGTTTCATCACCGTTGGTGATCAGCCCAATCACTGTCGTGTCGTCTGCAAACTTCACGATGGTGTTGGTGTCGAATGCAGGGACACAGTCGTGAGTGAAGACGGAGTAGAGCATGGGGCTTAGTACGCAGCCCTGTGGTGTGCCGGTGCTCAGGGTGATAGTGGAGGACAGGCGCGGGCCCAGTCTCACTGCCCGCGGTCGCTCCGTCAGAAAGTTCAGGATCCAATCGCATATCGGCGAGCTGAGGCCTAGCTGGTGGAATTTGGTGGTGAGCTTGGTGGGGATGACCGTATTGAATGCAGAGCTATAGTCAATGAAGAGCATCCTCACATACGTGCCCTGTCTGTCCAGGTGAGTCAGGGCAGTGTGAAGAGCAAAAGAGATGGCATCCTCTGTTGATCTATTTGCCCTGTATGCAAATTGATGGGAGTCCAGTGAGGCAGGGATGCTGGATTTGATATGGGAGAGGACCAGCCTTTCGAAGCATTTCATTGGGATTGGAGTTAGGGCAACCGGGTTGCGTATCATTTGCGTAACATTTGCGTATGCCAATTCTCCGGGTTGCATGTGAATAGGTTGGATGGAACCTACGTCTGCATTTCGTTTTTCCATGTAAGATTATAAAAACGCTGACAGAACCCTTTGGTTGGTCGATATGAAGTACATTTCATGTATTATTTCATGTATCATGTGAGTCAGAGCGGGAATACAGTTTTAAAAGAGAGGCATTGCACAGGCAGACTTAACTCAGAGCTCCCGTGGATTTTGAAGAATCAGCAGCAAAGAGAAGCAGGAAAAAGTACTGATTGGCTCTAGATCGAGTGGGAGGAGAGTGAGAAGTGAGTCAGAGGGGGGAAAACAGATTAAAATTGAGAAATTTGGTTTGTAAATTGGTAAATTAGGCAATTTATCAGTCAAAATAAGCAGGACGGCGCTTAGGGAGCGGCCTTGAGAGGGAAGTGCCTTGTGAGAAAAGTGCGAGTCTTTGGTTCGAGAGTCTTCGGCGAGGAGGCTGAGGAGAAGTAGCTACGCAAAACGCTGGAGAGGGAGAGACGAAAGAAGGAGATGTCAAGCAAGCTGATTCCGTGTGATGCTTGCAGTATGTAGGAAGTCAAGGACACTGCTGATGCCTCTGGCTGCTACAAATGTGAGAAGTGCATCCAGGTACAGCTCCCGAAGGACCGTGTTGGGGAACTGAAGAAGCAAGTGGATGACCTCACGTTCTTCCGAGAAACGGAGTCGGTCCTCGACGAGTCCTACAGTAAGATTGTTACACCTATGGTACTGGAAGAGAGAATGCGGGTGACGGTGAGAAAGGGAGGGAAAGATGGAATGCAAAGGTCCCGTGCATTGTACCTCTTGTGAACAGGTTCATCCACTTACATGCTGTCGGGACAGAAGACGTTATCACACTGAGCGGCGGACTGGCTTGCGAAGCGAAAGGGGCTGTTGAGCCAAAACCAAAGAGGCCAACGTCAGGCAACGCCATTGTTGTTGGAGACTCCATTGTGACAGGTACGGACAGGGGTTTCTGCAGTAACAGACGGGATTCCAGGATGGTGTGCTGCCTTTCTGGTGCAAGCATCTAGGGTGTCACGGACAGAGTGCAGAAAATCATCAAGGGAGAAGGTGAAATCCGGAAGTGTTAGTGCTATGTCGGCACAAACGATGTCGGAAAGAAGGGGATGGATATTCTGCAGCGTGACTTTAGAGAGCTCGGAAAAATGATGAAAAGCAGGAACTCCATGGTGGTTATCACCGGTTTGCTTGCAGTTCCTCGTGCTGGCGAGAGCAGGAACATGGAGATACGGGACCTGAATGTGTGGCTGAGGAACTGGTGCAGGGGCAGGGATTTAGATTCTTAGATCACTGGCATCTGTTTTGGAGTAAGGGGAACTCTACAAAAGGGACGGATTGCATCTTAACAGGTGGGGGACCAACATCTGACCGGCAAGTTTGCCACTGCTACACTGGTGGTTTTAAACTGATTAAGGAGTTTTTGGTGTCAATTGGGTTAGTCGAGGACGGAGTTCAAGGGAAAGAGAGTAAATGGCCAAGTGTAATAGGGATCGATGTGAAAGGTGAGATGCGTAAGGAATTAAAAGTATTGTATATGAATGTGCGTAGTATAAGAAGTAAAGTAGATGAGCTTGAGGCTCAGTTAGAGGTTGGTAGATATGACATTGTGGGGATTACTGAGACGTGGCTGCAGGAGGATCGGGCCTGGGAACTTAATATTCAGGGTTATACATCCTATAGAAAGGAGAGGCGGGTGAGCAGAGGAGGGGGTTAGCTCTGCTGGTGTAGGATGGAATTCAGTCCCTTACGAGGGAAGACATAGGGACTGACGAGGTGGCGTCACTGTGCATTTATTTGAGGATTTGTAATGGCAAGAAGACACTAATTGGTGTTATCTTCAGACCCCCAAATAGTGGCCCGGATGTAGGGTGTAAGTTGCAGCAGGAGTTAAAACTGGCATGTAACAAAGGTAATGCCACTATGGTGATGGGGGATTTCAATATGCAGGTAGACTGGGAAAATCAGGTTGGTTCAGGACACCAAGAAAGAGAGTTTGTAGAATGCCTCCGAGATGGATTCTCTTTTTAGTTTTGTCAAATTAACCAGATATGATAAAGAGAACTCTAGGTAAAGGAACCGCTTGGAGGTAGTGATCATCATATGATTAGTTTTAATCTGCAATTTGAGAAGGAGAAGGTTAAATCGGAAGTGTCAGTGATGCATTTGTACAAAGGGGACTATGAAGGCATGAAAGGGGAGATGGACCAGGTAGACTGGAAAGGGGTCCTAGCAGGAATGACGGTGGAACAGCAATGGCAGGAATTTCTGGGCATAATCCTGAAGACGCAGGATCATTTTATTCCAAAAAGGAAGTAAGATTCTAAGGGGAGTAGGAGGCAACCGTGGCTGACAAGAGAAGTTAGGGATAGAATAGAACTAAAAGAAAAGATGTATAACACAACAAAGAGTAGCCGGAAGCCAGAGGATTGGGAAACGTTCATATGACAACAGAAGGGAAAAAACGGGAAATACGGGCTGAAAATATCAAGTACGAAGGGAAGCTGGCCAGTAATATAAAGAAGGAGAGTAAAAGCTTATTTAGATGTGTTAAGGGAAAAAGAGTAGCAAAGTCAAATGTGGGTCCTTTGAAGGCAGACACGGGTGAAATTATTATGGGTAACAAGGAATGGGCAGAAGAGTTGAATATGTACTTCGGCTTTGTCTTCACTAATGAAGACACAAATAATCTCCCAGATATACTGGAGTACAGAGGATCTAAGGGGATTGAGGAACTGAAAGACATTTTCATTAGGCGAGAAATAGTATTGGGTAGGCTAATGGGACTGAAGGATGATAAATCCCCTGGGCCTGATGGCCTGCATCCCATGATCCTCAGGGAGGTGGCTCCAGAAATAGTGGACACATTGGCGATCATTTTCCTATGTTCAATAGATTCAGGATCAGTTCCTGTGGATTGGAGGATAGCTAATGTTATCCCACTTTTCAAGAAAGGAGCGAGAGAGAAAACGGGGAATTACAGAACTGTTTGCCTGACTTCCGTGGTGGGAAAGATGCTGGAGTCAATTATTAAAGATGTAATAATGGGGCATTTGGATAGCAGTAAAAGGATTAGTCCAAGTCAACATGGATTTATGAAAGGGAAATCATGCTTGACTAATCTTCTGGAATTTTTGGAGGATATGACGAGTAAAATGGATGAAGGGGTGCCAGTGGATGTAGTGTGTAGACTTTCAGAAAGCCTTTGATAAGGTCCCGCACGGGAGACTGGTGACTAAAATTAGAGCACATGATATTGGGGGTAGGGTGATGACATGGATAGAAAATTGGTTGGAAGACCGGAGGCAAAGAGTAGGAGTGAACGGGTCCTTTTCAGAATGACAGGCAGTGACGAGTGGAGTGCCGCGAGGCTCGGTGTTTGGGCCGCAACTGTTGACCACATATATTAATGATTTGGAATTGGGAATTAGGAGCAACACTAGCAAGTTTGCGGATGACACAAAGCTGGGTGGCAGTGTGACCTGAGAAGAGGATGTTAGGAAGTTGCAGGGTGACCTTGACAGGTCGAGTGAGTGGGCAGATGCGTGGCAGATGCAGTATAATATAGATAAAAGTGAGGTTATCCACTTTGGCGGCAAAAACAAGGGGGAAGATTATTATCTCAATGCGGTTAGGTTAGGGAAGAGGCGGGGGTGCAGCGAAACCTGGGCGTCCTTGTACACCGGCCACTGAAAGTTGGCTTACAGGTACAGCAAGCAGTGAAGAAAGCTAATGGAATGTTGGCCTTCATTACTAGAGGATTTCAATATAGGAGTAAAGAGGTTCTTCTGAAGTTGTACAGGGCTCTGGTGAGACCACATCTGGAGTACTGTGTACAGTTTTGGTCTCCTAATTTGAGGAAGGACACCCTTGTGATTGAGGCAGTGCAGCGTAGTTTCAGGAGATTGATCCCTGGGATGGCGGGACTGTCATATGAGGAAAGAGTGAAAAGTCTAGGCTTGTATTCTCTGGAGTTTAGAAGGATGAGGGGGAGTCTTATAGAAACATTTAACATTATTAAATGACTGGACAATCTAGATGCAGTAAAAATGTTCACAATGTGGGGCGAGTCCAGAACCATAAGCCACAGTCTTCGAATAAAGTGGAGGTCATTCATGACTGAGGTGAGAAAAAACGTTTTCACCCAGAGTGTTGTGAATTTATGGAATTCCCTGCCACAGAGGGCAGTGGAGGCCAAGTCACTGGGTGGATTTAAGAGGGAGTTAGATAGAGCTCTAGGGGCTAGTGGAGTCAATGGATATGGGGAAAAGGCATGCACGGGTTATTAATAGGGGACGTTCAGCCATGATCACAATGAATGGCGGTGCTAGATCGAAGGGCCGAATGGCCTCCTCCTGCACCTATTTTCTATCTTTCCATATTCATGTGAGGTCGCGCGATTTCTAATGACGTAATATTTACTTATTTTGTTGTTGGTTTCCCAGTGTCTATTCAACATGCGTGAAATTGTAGATGGGTACTGCACCTTTGACATTATAATTCGTCTCTGTATAGGCGATGTTTAAATATTAGCGGTAATAACCATATTCGTTAGTAAAGTAAACGAGAGTTAATCTCCGGCTGTTCCATTTGCCCAAATCTGCAGTTGCATTGTGTAACACATGTTTTCCTCATCACGTATATCATTAAGAAGAGGTGATCAAGATACAGCGCAAAATTTGTTATTTTCCACATTTCATCATTTAAGTTGAAACACGATTCGTGGCTGATAATTTCCTGTTTAGTATTGTGTCAATATTTCAACCATGACTATTTGCTGGAGAATAACACTTAGAGCGGTTTTACAGACATCCTTTTACATCTTGGAATAATACTCTGCTTACCTACTTCGAGTGGACACCTTTGGGTAACATATTTTGGCATCTGTGGAATATAGCAGTACTAAACCTCACGACGGAACAGTAGACAAGTTCCTAACTACCAAATTAGTTTCATCTCTGCCGAATAGTACATATCTATACTATTTACAATAACAATGAGTTCAGCAGATTCCTACAACCAAGAGTAGGCTGCAGAGTGGAATAAAAACTAGAAGGTAATAACTTAGTCGTCTCACAAAATGTTGCAAAGTGAATAGTCCAAAGAAGACATTCCTCAAAGCAACATTCATACTTTGAAGGACATACATATATACGAAAATGTTTTATCAACGATGAATTTGGTATTAAAAACAAGCATATGATATTGTACCGCAACATCAGTTGAACTTTGTAAACATCCACAGGAAGACATAATCGCAGATAACTGATCTTTGCAATACATTTAAATTACATAATTGGGCTTTCACTTCCGAGGTTGGCCCTTCACTCAGAGCTGCTGTAGATTTGGAAGCAACAGCAGGAGAAGATTAGCAAGAGAAAACACCGATTGGCCCTAGCCCAAGAGGGAGGAGAGAAGTGAGTCAGAAGGGGGAAAACAGTTGAGAAGGAGAGGCAAAGCACAGGCAGACTTTACTCAGAGCTGCTGTAGATTTGGAAGCAACAGCAGGAGAAGATTAGCAAGAGAAAACACGGATTGGCTCTAGCCCAAGAGGGAGGAGAGAAGTGAGTCAGAAGGGGGAACACAGTTGAAAAGGAGAGGCAAAGCACAGGCAGACTTTACTCAGAGCTGCTGTAGATTTGGAAGCAAAATCAGGAGAAGATTAGCAAGAGAAAACACTGAGTGGCTCTAGCCCAAGAGGGAGGAGAGTCGTGAGTCAGAGGGGGTAAACAGTTGAAAAGGAGAGGCAAAGCACAGGCAGACTTTACTCAGAGCTGCTGTAGATTTGGAAGCAACAGCAGGAGAAGCTTAGCAAGAGAAAACATTGATTGGCTCTAGCCCAAGAGGGAGATGAGAAGTGAGTCAGAGGGGAGAAAACAGTTGAAAACGTGAAGCAAAGCACAGGCAGACTTTACTCAGAGCTGCTGTAGATTTGGAAGCAACAGCATGAGAAGATTAGCAAGATAAAACGCTGATGGGCTCTAGCCCAAGAGGGAGGAGAGAAGTGAGTCAAAGCGTGGAAAACAGTTGAAAACTGAGGAATTTGGATTGTAAATTGGTAAATTAGGCGAATTATCAGTAAATATAAGCAAGACTGCTCTTAGGGAGCGGCAGTGGGGGAATTGCCCTGTGAGAAAAGTGTGAGTCCTAGTCTTTCGGCGAGAAAGCTACGCAAAACACTTCAGACGGAGAGACGAAAGAAAAAGATGTCAGGCAAGCTGATTCAGTGTGATGCTTGCAGTATGTGGGAGGTCAAGGACACTGCTGGTGCCTCTGGCTGCTACAAATGTGACAAGTGCATCCAGGTACAGCTCCTGAAGGGCTGTGTGGGGGAACTGGTGAAGCAAGTGGATGACCTCAGGTTTGTCCGAGAACCAGAGTCGTTCCTCGACAAGTCCTACAGTAAGATTGTTACACCTAAGGTACTGGAAGAGAGGAGGTGGGAGACAGTGAGAAAGGGAGGGAAGCATGGAATGCATACGTCCCCGGGTGTTGTACCTCTTGTGAACAGGTTGACCCACTTAGAAGCTTTCGGGACAGAAGACGTTTTAACACTGAGCGGCAGACTGGCTTACGATGCGAATAGGGCTGTTGAGCCAAACCCAAAAAGGCCAAAGTCAGGCAACGCCATTGTAGTGGGAGACTCCATTGCGAGAGGTACGGACAGGGGTTTCTGCGGCAACAGACGGGATTCGAGGATGGTGTGCTGCCTTCCTGGTGCCAGAATACAGGATGTCACGGACAGAGTGTAGAAAATCCTCAAGGGCGAAGGTGAACAGCCGGAAGTGGTAGTGCATGGCGGCACAAACGATGTCGGAAAGAAGGGGATGAATATTCTGCAGCGTGACTTTAGAGAGCTCGGAAAAATGCTGAAAAGCAGGACCTCCAGGGTTGTTATCTCCGGTTTGCTTCCAGTTCCTCGTGCTGGCGAGAGCAGGAACAGGGAGATACAGGACCTGAAAATGTGGCTGAGGAACTGGTGCACGGGGCAAGGATTTAAATTCTTAGATCACTGGGATCTGTTTTGGAGTAAGGGGGAACTGTAAAAAAGGGACGGATTGCGTCTTAACTGGTTGGGGACCAGCATTCTGGCAGGCAGGTTTGCCACTGCTACACGGGTGGTTTTAAACTGAATAAGGGGGGTGGGATGTCGAATGGGATAGTTGAGGATGGAGTTAAAGGGAAATGGTTTCTTAAATGCGTGTGCGTAGAGACAGAGGGGTGTAAAGTGAGGGTAGAAGCAATAGGTAGCAAGGTGAGAAGTAAAAGTGGCAGGCAGACAAATCCAGGGCAAAAATCAAAAAGGGCCACTTTTCAACATAATTGTATAAGGGGTATGAGTGCTGTAAAAACAAGCCTGAAGGCTTTGTGTCTCAATGCAAGGAGCATTCGTAATAAGGTGGATGAGTTGAATGTGCAGATAGCTATTAATGACTATGATATAGTTGGGATCACGGAGACATGGCTCCAGGGTAACCAAGGCTGGGAGCTGAACATCCAGGGATATTCAATATTCAGGAGGGATAGACAGAAAGTGAAAGGAGGTGGGGTAGCGTTGCTGGTTAGAGAGCAGCTTAACGCAATAGAAAGGAAGGACATTAGATTGGAGTTTGTGGAATCGATATGGGTAGAGCTGCAAAACACTAAGGGGCAGAAAACGATGGTGGGAGTTGTGTACAGGCCACCTAACAGTAGTAGTGGATTTGGGGATGGCATCTTGCTATATTTAAGAGGGAGTTATATGTGGCCCTTGGGGCAAAAGGGATCAGGGGGTATGGAGAGAAGGCAGGTACGGGATACTGAGTTGGATGATCAGCCATGATCATATTGAATGGCGGTGCAGGCTCGAAGGGCCGAATGGCATACTCCTGCACCTATGTTCTATGTATCTATGCATCAAACAGGAATTAGAAATGCGTGCAACAAGGGTAAAACATTTATAATGGGTGACTTCAATCAACATATAGATTGGGTGAATCAAATTGGCAAGGGTGCTGAGGAAGAGGATTTCTTGGAAAGTATGCGGGATAGTTTTCTAAACCAATATGTAGAGGAACCAACGAGAGAGCAGGCTATTCTAGATTGGGTATTCAGTAATGAGGATGGGTTAGTTAGCAGTCTTGTTGTGCGTGGCCCCTTGGGCAAGAGTGACCATAATATGGTTGAGATCTTCATTAGGATGGATAGTGACATTGTTAATTCAGAAACAAGGGTCCTGAACTTAAAGAAAGGTAACTTTGAGGGTATGAGAAGTGAATTGGCCAAGATAGATTGGCAATTGATTCTTAATGGGTTGACGGTAGATATGCAATGGAAGGAATTTAAAGACTGCATGGATGAACGACAACAATTGTTCACCCCGGTTTGGCAAAAAAATAAAACAGCGAAGGTAGTGCATCCATGGATAACAAGGGAAATCAGGGATAGTATCAAAACAAAAGATGAAGCGTACAAATTAGCCAGAAAAAGCAGCCTACCAGAGGACTGGGAGAAATTCAGAGTCCAGCAGAGGAGGACAAAGGGCTTAATTAGGAAAGGGAAAATAGATTATGAAAGAAAACTGGCAGGGAACATAAAAATTGACTGCAAACGTTTTTATAGATATGTGAAGAGAAATAGATTAGATAAAACAAATGTAGGTCCCTTGCAGTCAGAAACGGGTGAATTGATCGTGGGGAACAAGGATATGGCGGACGAATTGAATAACTACTTTGGTACCCTCTTCACTAAGGAAGACATAAATAATCTGCAGGAAATAGCAGGGGGCCGCGGGTCAAAGGAGATGGAGGAACTGAGTGAAATCCAGGTTAGTCGGGAAGTGGTGTTGGGTAAATTGAATGGATTAAAGGCCGATAAATCACCAGGGCCAGATAGGCTGCATCCCAGAGTAGTTAACGAAGTAGCCCCAGAAATAGTGGCTGCATTAGTGATAATTTTTCAAAACTCTTTAGATTCTGGAGTAGTTCCTGAGGATTGGAGGGTAGCAAACGTAACCACATTTTTTAAGGAGGGAGAGAGAAAACAGGGAATTACAGACCAGTTAGTCTAACATCCGTAGTGGGGAAACTGCTAGAGTCAGTTATTAAAGATGGGATAGCAGCACATTTGGAAAGTGGTGAAATCATTGGACAAAGTCAGCATGGATTTACGAAAGGTAAATCGTGTCTGACGAACCATAGAATTTTTCGAGGATATAAATAGTAGAGTGGATAGGGGAGAACCAGTGGATGTGTTGTATCTGGACTTTCAGAAGGCTTTCGACAAGGTGCCACATAAGAGATTAACATACAAACTTAAAGCACACGGTATTGGGGGTTCAGTATTGATGTGGATAGAGAACTGGCTGGCAAATAGGAAGCAAAGAGTAGGAGTAGACGGGTCCTTTTCACAATGGCAGGCGGTGACTAGTGGGGTACCGCAAGGCTCAGTGCTGGGACCCCAGCTATTTACAATTTATATTAATGAACTGGATGAGGGAATTGAAGGCAACATCTCCAGGTTTGAGGCTGACACTAAGCTGGGGGGCAGTGTTAGCTGTGAGGAGGATGCTAGGAGACTGCAAGGTGATTTGGATAGGCTGGGTGAGTGGGCAAATGTTTGGCAGATGCAGTATAATGTGGATAAATGTGAGGTTATCCACTTTGGTGGCAAAAACAGGAAAGCAGACTATTATCTAAATGGTGGCCGATTAGCAAATGGGGAGATGCAGCGAGACCTGGGTGTCATGATACACCAGTCATTGAAAGTAGGCATGCAGGTGCAGCAGGCAGTGAATAAAGCGAATGGTATTTTAACTTTCATAGCAAAAGGATTTGAGTATAGGTGCAGGGAGGTTCTACTGCAGTTGTACAGGGTCTTGGTGAGACCACACCTGGAGTATTGCGTACAGTTTTGGTCTCCAAATCTGAGGAAGGACATTATAGCCATAGAGGGAGTGCAGTGAAGGTTCACCAGACTGATTCCTGGGATGTCAGGACTTTCATATCAAGAAAGACGGGATAGACGTGGATTATACTCGCTAGAATTTAGGAGATTGAGAGGGGATCTTATAGAAACGTACAAAATTCTTATGGGGTTGGACAGGCTAGATGCAGGAAGTTTGTTCCCGATGTTGGGGAAGTCCAGGACATGGGGTCACAGCTTAAGGATAAGGGGGAAATCCTTTAAGACCGAGATGAGGAAAAACCTTTTCACACAGAGAGTGGTGAATCTCTGGAACTCTCTGCCACAGAGGGTAGTTGAGGCCAGTTCATTGGCTATATTTAAGAGGGAGTTAGATGTGGCCCTTGTGGCTAAAGGGATCAGGGGGTATGGAGAGAAGGCAGGTACGGGATACTGAGTTGGATGATCAGCCATGATCATATTGAATGGCGGTGCAGGCTCGAAGGGCCGAATGGCCTACTCCTGCACCTATTTTCTATGTATCTATGTATCTAAAGGCCGATACATCCCCAGGGTCAGATAGGCTGCATCCCAGAGTACTTAAGGAAGTAGCCCCAGAAATAGTGGCTGCATTAGTGATAATTTTTCAAAACTCTTTAGATTCTGGAGTAGTTCCTGAGGATTGGAGGGTAGCTAATGTAACCCAACTTTTTAAAAAGGGAGAGAGAGAGAAAACGGGGAATTACAGACCAGTTAGTCTAACGTTGGTAGTGGGGAAACTGCTAGAATCAGTTATTAAAGGTGGGATAGCAGCACATTTGGAAAGTGGTGAAATCATTGGACAAAGGCAGCATGGATTTATGAAAGGTAAATCATGTCTGACGAATCTTATAGAATTTTTCGAGGATGTAACTAGTAGAGTGGATAAGGGAGAACCAGTGGATGTGTTATATCTGGACCTTCAGAAGGCTTTCGACAAGGTCCCACATAGGAGATTAGTATACAAACTGAAAGCACACGGTATTGGGGGTTCAGTATTGATGTGGATAGAGAACTGGCTGGCAGACAGGAAGCAAAGAGTAGGAGTAAACGGGTCATTT
This sequence comes from Malacoraja senta, assembly GCA_038087875.1. Classification (NCBI taxonomy): domain Eukaryota; kingdom Metazoa; phylum Chordata; class Chondrichthyes; order Rajiformes; family Rajidae; genus Malacoraja; species Malacoraja senta. The sequence goes on from JAXLNO010004444.1 coordinate 41,981, forward strand.
TCACAATGGCAGGCAGTGACTAGTAGGGTACCGCAAGGCTCAGTGCTGGGACCCCAGCTATTTACGGTATATATTAATGATTTGGACGAGGGAATTGAATGCAACATCTCCAAGTTTACGGATAACACGAAACTGGGGGGGGGGGGGGGCAGTGTTAGCTGTGAGGAGGATGCTCGGAGGCTGCAAGGTGACCTGATTAGGCTGGGTGAGTGGGCAAATGCATGGCAGATGCAGTATAATGTGGATAAATGTGAGGTTATCCACTTTGGTGGCAAAAACAGGAAAGTAGACTGGTACCTGAATGGTGGCCAATTAGGAAAAGAAGAGATGCAACGGGACCTGGGTGTCGTCGTACACCAGTCATTAAAAGTAGCCATGCATGTGCAGCAGGCAGTGAAGAAGGCGAATGGTATGTTAGCATTCATAGCAAAAGGATTTGAGTATTGGAGCAGGGAGGTTCTACTTAAGTTGTACAGGGTCTTGGTGAGACCACACCTGGAGTATTGCGTACAATTTTGGTCTCCTAATCTGAGGAAATACGTTCTTGCCATAGAGGGTGTACAGAGAAGGTTCTCCAGTCTGATTCCTGGGATGTCGGGACTCGGTTTGTACTCGCTAGAATTTAGAAGATTGAGGGGGTATCTTATAGAAACGTTCAAAATTCTTAAGGGATACATAGAAAATACATAGAAAATAGGTGCAGGAGTAGGCCATTCGGCCCTTCGAGCCTGCACCGGGATTGGACAGGCTAGATGCAGGAAGATTGTTCCCGATGTTGGGGAAGTCCAGAACAAGAGGTCACAGTTTAAGAATAAGGGGGAAATCTTTTAGGGCCGAGATGAGGAAAACATTTTTCACACAGAGAGTGGAGAATCTCTGGTATTATCTGCCACAGAAGGTAGTTGAGGCCAGTTCTTTGGCTATATTTAAGAGGGAGTTAGATGTGGCCCTTGTGGCTAAAGGGATCAGGGGGTATGGAGAGAAAGCAGGTACAGTATACTGAGTTGGATGATCAGCCATGATCATATTGAATGGCGGTGCAGGCTCGATGGGCCAAACGGCCTACTCCTGCACCTATTTTCTATGTTTCTATGTTTCTATGTTTAATTCACGCAATACACAGAAATGTCAGTCTACCGAATTTCATCGCCGATCTATTCAAGTACCGTATTTTCATTTGGAAAATGTGCCAATGAACATATTGCAAGTGTGGCTCGGTGGCACAGCGGTATGGATGCTGCCTTACAGCGAATGCAGCGACGGAGATCAGGGTTCGATCACGACTACGGGTGCTGTCTGTGCGGAGTTTGTACTTTCTCCCCGTGACCTGCGTGGGTCTTCTTCGAGATCGTCTCCGAGATATTCCTCCCACACTTCAAAGATGTACAGGTGTGTAGGTTAATTGGCTTGGTAAATGTAAAAAAAATGCTAGTGTGTGTCGGATAGTGTTAATATGCGGAGATCGCTGCTCGGCGAGGACCCGGTGGGCCCAAGGCCTGTTTCCGCGTTGTATCTCTAAAGTAAACTAAACTGATCGTAATTAATGTATTCACGTGGAATATAAAAATGCTAGAATTATTTGGCCCAAGTCATAACCTATCTGCATTATATCCCTATGATGGAATAGAATGCGGGAATAACTCACCGGGACAGGCAGCCAATCAGGAGATAAGGAATGGATGAGGTTTCGTTTTCGAGATCCTTCTTCAGATTCTTCTTCGGTTCCCGAATCGTTACCCATTCCTTCACTCCAGAGAGGCTGCCTGTCCCGATGAGTTACTCCAGCAGTTTGTGCCTATCTACGGTTTAAACCAACACGTGTAGTCCCTTCCTATGTATTAAATGCTTCTTTGATTTTCATGAATGGCTAAATTCCTATCACAGCATCAGCATATAACACAGCGCATATTCTGAATAATTCGTCGATTTTAATTTACTGTTAATTATTTGTCATAATATAGTAACAATATTCATAATAACCTGACAATATTAAGAACACCAACGGCAACACTAAAATAGTCTCTGAACAATTCATTACATTTGATTTATGTCGCCGTTCCGAAAGAAATGTCAATGTGTGTAGAATCTTTTCAGAAATCCTGAAAGCCAGTAACCTACGTTCTCGTCATTTAGTGATACAGGCAATGACGAAAACGCTGAAGAAACACGGTGAGCACGTGGAAAGATGAGAATCCACAATCGAGATTACTGTGAGAGAGTTAACGGTTATCATAAATTATATGTTGTAATGAATGTTGTCGACACAGCAGCGTATCTTTATTGATAAATATGTGGTATGTATCCCATTTAAATTTAGAAAACCCTTGAAAGCCAATATTACTACCTTTTTAAATGCGAACGTGATTATCCAAGTCACCACAGCTGTGGCTCGCAGTAGAGAAGGAAGAAAGTTTCTTCAATAATATATGATTACTGAAACCCAGATGTTGTGAAAACGACGTAAAGTTCAAAGGTTATGAGAAAGGACAAATGGCAAAGAACATTTATTATCACATACACCAATTAGTGCAGTGAAATTTGAGTTACCATGCAGCACACAAATAAGATAAACACAACACTATAGAATTTAACAGTAAACATAAAAACACCCCCCCACAGCGGAACCACCGTTTCCCACTGTGAGGGAAAGCGACAAAGTTCAGTCCTCTTCCACTTGTTCACACATGTTCGCGGCCTATTGAGTCCTCCGCGGTCGCCACAACGGCGGCCCGATGTTTCAGGCCCTCTCGCTGGATGATGGATCTCAGGTGTCGGAAGAACACTTTCAGCGGCTTGGAGTTCCGAATCGGCCGCTTCTTACCGCAGACCGCTGCTCCCGAAGTTCACAGGCCGAGCTGGGCGGAGCTCCAACCCTGGCGACCTTGTCGAAATATCCCAGGGTCCGCGACGCAAAAAGTCAGCGAAGCAGACCACAGCTCCACTGTATTCAAGTCGGCAGTCCCAGCATTCCGGATCTTCCAACACAGGGACCCTCGGCCACGCATAGGCCACTCCGCGATGGTAATGCAGTGCTGCGCCTCTGCTGAAGCTCTGGCAGGTCAGCGGCAGGAAAGGTCGCGCCAATGCAGTTGCTAGGCCGCGCGGAGGGGGCGAAGCTGCGGCTCGGTGGAAAGACGCATCCTCGAGCCTTATGGAAATTGTGGAAAACAGTTTCCGCCACCCCCCCCCCCGCCCATCCTCCACAGAAAAATAAACAAAGTCGTCCAAAATAAAACTTTTTGACAGCAAACAATTTTTTAAAAAGAAGGAAGGGACGATCCAGCTGCAGGCGAGGCTGACGGACTCGATGGCGCCACCACTCGTTATATGTCAACTCAAATGATGTCAACTCTGTTCCAGCAAAAAAAGAATTGAAAGACCATAGAATCGTGTGTCAGACCTTATTCTTGCTAACATACTGGCTGTCTATGCATAATCAACGTATAGCCTACCTCAAGTCACGCCGACGTACGATCGTTGGTACCACTGCATTCACGGCCGGCATGATGCTACAAGGAGGGCAGAATTGTAAAGTCAAATGTTTATATTATGTAAACTCCTTGTGCTATCAATTTCTCCTGTGCAATTAATTATATGTATTGCAGGTGAAGTATGTACTTCATTTTCTTCCATCGTTTTGCAGTATCTCTGTACATTTGCTATCGTCATGCGGTTCGGGGCATCTTCGCAACGAAATATATTGGTTGGTTCCTTCAGTCAAATACCAGCCACACCATCTTATGCTAGCGCCTCAGTTGTAAATGAGCATTCGTTCATCGTTCAGGTATGTTGTCCCCAATATGCAGAGGTCCAGTAATATTTGTAATAGGACCGCTGCTCAAACTCACGCCTCGTGTTCAATTGTTGAACATATGCGGTACTATTTGCCATATCCGTTTAAATGTTTCAAAGTATTTCCATCTGAACAGTGTGCTTGTGAAATATCTCTAAAGGGTTGGGCAGTTAGCAGAGCAAAAGTCCTGCAAAAGTCCAAATTTTTCCAGCTTGAATTGGAAACCGATATGATCTGTACTTGCAACAGAAACAGTAGATAAAGAGGTGTGTATTTTTAAAGAAAACGATTGACGCTTTAATTGTATTGAAGGGCATGATCCAAGTTGTGATATTTCTAAATGTGTTTTGCTAGAAGGCGATCACTCCAAGGGTGCAACAGGTATGGAACCCTCTAAATTAACTTCTGGCAATACAAACAAACGGGTGAAATTTGTAAATAATTTCTATGCCCAGCAGCTACATTGTGCATATCCATGTGCTCTTTCCCAACTGAACTCATCTTATACCATGATATTCCCCCACATTTGCATTCACTCTCATTTACAACCATTCCGTAGCCCAGTGCGTCCCATCCTCCGCAGGGGACATTTCACAAGTATGAATATTAAAGGATCTTGTACAGTTGGGCAAGATGACCGAAGAATGGTTAATATAATTCAATCCAGATAGGCGTGAGGTGCTGCATTTTGGGCAGAATATACCCAGTGAATAACAGAGCCATGTGGAATAATGTAGAGCAGAGCAGTATAGACGTCCAGGGTCATAGTACCCTGAAAGTGTCACGGGTAGGTTGTATCGTCGGGAAGGCTTTCGTCCCATTTGCCTTCATCAGTCAGGGCTATGAGCATAGAAGTTGTGACATATTATTAACGTGCATTATGCTGGTGAGGCCGCATTTGGATCATTGCATTAGAAACATAGAAACATAGAAACTTAGAAAATAGGTGCAGGAGGAGGCCATTCGGCCCTTCGAGCCAGCACCGCCATTCATTGTGATCATGGCTGATCGTCCCCTAACAATAACCCGTGCCTGCCTTCTCCCCATATCCCTTGACTCCACTGGCCCCTAGAGCTCTATCTAATTCTCTCTTAAATCCATCCAGTGATTTGGCCTCCACTGCCTTCTGTGGCAGGGAATTCCATAAATTCACAACTCTCTGGGTGAAAACGTTTTTTCTCAACTCAGTCAACTCAGACCTCCCCTTTATTCTAAGACTGTGGCCCATGGTTCTGGACTCGCCCAACATTGGTAACATTTATCCTGCAACTAGCTTCTCCAGTATTTTTATTATGTTATATGTTTATATACGTACCCCCCTCATCTTTCTAAACTCCAGTGAATACAAGCCTAGTCTTTTCAATCTCTCCTCATATGACAGTCCCGCCATCCCAGGGATCAATCTATTGACCCTACGCTGCGCTGCCTCAATCACAAGGATGTCCTTGCTCAAATTAGGAGACCAAAACTTTACACAATACTCCAGATGTGGTCTCACCAGAGCCATATACAACTGCAGAAGAACCAATTTACTACTATACTGAAATCCTCTTATTATTAATGCCATCATTTCCATTAGCTGTCTTCACTGCCTGCTGTACCAGCACGCCAATTTTCAGTGACCGGTGTCCAAGGACACCCAGGTTTCGCTGCACCTCTCCCTTACCTAACCTAACCCCATTGAGATAATGATCTGCCCCCTTGTTTTTGCCGCCAAAGTGGATAACCTCACATTTATCTCTATTATACTGCATCTGCCACGCATCTGCCCACTCACTCAACCTGTCCAGGTCACCCTGCAACCGCCTAACATCCTCTTCACAGTTCACACTGCCACCCAGCTTTGTGTCATCCGCAAACCTGCTAGTGTTGCTCCTTATTCCCTCTTCCAAATCATTAATATATATGGTAAACGGTTGTGGCCCCAACACCGAGCCTTGCGGCACTCCACTCGCCACTGCCTGCCATTCTGAAAATGACCCGTTCACTCCTAGTCTTTGCTTCCGGTCTGCCAAACAATTTTCTATCCATGTCAACACCCTACCCCCAATACCATGTGCTCTAATTTTAGTCACCAGTCTCCCGTGCGGGACCTTATCAAAGGCTTTCTGAAAGTCTAGATAAACTACATCCACTGGCACCCCCTCATCCATTGTACTTGTCACATCCTCAAAAAATTCCAGAAGATTAGTCAAGCATGATTTCCCTTTCATAAATCCATGTTGACTTGGACTAATCCTTTTGCTACTATCCAAATGAGGTTTTGACCACCCTATTACAGGAAGGTGGTGTCAGGCTGGAAAGGATGCAGACACGTATGAGGCTGTTGACAGTGTCTGGGGAACTGAACTATATGAGGAGGTTGAGCAGGCTAGGACATAATTCCGTGGAACGCAGGAAAATGACTAGTGAACAGTACAGTATAAAGTCGTGATTGGGAATAGATAGGGTACATTTCATTTACCGTGAATCGATGAGTCAAGAACCGGAGGACACAGGGCTAAGGTGGGAGCGGAGAGATTTAAGGGCTACGTAATTGGGGCAACGTTCGCATAGAGACTTGTGTGTATTTCTACTACAGTAAGTGCTCTCGATGTGGGTTCCATTACACTGAAGATAGTGTAGATAATTAGTTCAACGAGCACTAGCCCTCTGTTTGCGAGGACCGGATAAAATCCATCGACTTTAGTTTAGTTTGTTTTTGTCATGTGTACTGGGATACAAATAAATACATATGAGTGCGTGATATCCTGTCCAAATAAGACGATATATGCATTCGATCTATCCGACCACAGCAAAATGTTAAAGGACAAACATTTAGGGAAATTATATAACTGAAGTCCGGTACAGAACGATTTCTGTAATTTGCAAGGACTTCAATTAGGTAGACGGGAGATCAGGTGCCCACACTAGTTGAGGAGTGGACTGCACAGTTGCCCGATAACAGCTCCAAATAACTGTTCATGATTATGTATGTCTGTGTTGAAACGCCTACATTCCCTGTATGATGGCAGATGGAAGGGGGTGTGATCGCGTTGAGAATGGTCTTTTATTATGACGGCGAGGTAGCGTGGTATCAATGGAGTCGATGGAAGAGTGACTGGTTAATGGGTTGGTCTGTACTGCGGCTGCAAGTCTCTGCAAATTATTACGATCTTGGATGGAACTGCTTCCAACCCAGGCTGTGATGCATCCGCATAAGATGCATTCTACGGTGCATATGAAGAGGTTGGTGATGATTATTGTAGACCTTCAGAACTTATTAAAATGTTTAATTAACCAGAGACTTCGGTGTGCTTTCTAGCGCATTGGTTCGATGTGGCTGGTCCAGGACAAGTTGCTGGCTATGCTATCCTGGGAAATTGAAAATATAAAAATATCTCCACCTCAACGAATTTAACGCATACTAGGCAGTCTGTTGTGCTTCGCTTTCTGAAGTAATTCAGTATCTCTTATATTTTTCTAAAATTGATGGTTCTGTTGTTTTCTTGGCACCAAGTTATCTATATTACTAAAAGTAAAATCTTGACCACTTCCTGTTTGTCTGTTTCATGACTTTAGAAAAAAATGCTACCGCTTACGGCTGTGATTTTTGGCCATTTTACTCAGAGTCCCCCTCCCCTGCGCAGGCGAAGAGGTCTTTTCCCATCGATAACATATAAAAATAATTATTAATGTTAAAAAATGTTGAGATTCTGTCTGCTGCCCTGCTGGAGGGAGGGGGGAGGGACTATACAATCAGGAAGTGTTGTGCCTCAGTCAGTCTCTGCAAGATGGGGACGTGAGAAGGTCACGTCCCTCAGACTGAGCTGTGAATAACACAGTCTACTAAACTGTGAGTGTGGTGTTATTGACCTTGAGTGCCCTTAATGTTTGGGTTAAAGTAAAATGTCTTCAAATGGTTGCTGGGGGGGGGGTGGGTTGAACTAAAAGCTCTGAAAATGGTTGATGGGGAGGGTGGCGTTTGAGTTGAAGTAAAAGCTCTGTAAATTGTGGCTGGTGTGGGGTTGGTTGAAGTAAAAGCTCTGCAAATGGTTGCTGGGGGTGTTGGTTGAAGTAAAAGCTCTGCAAATGGTTGCTGCGGGGTTGGGATGAAGTAAAAGATGTGCAAATGGTTCCTGTGGTGGGGGGGGGGGGTTGGGTTGAAGTAAACACTCTGCAAATGGGTGCTGGGGCGGTTTGGGTTGAAGTAAAAGCTCTGCAAATGGTTGCAGGGGGTCGGTTTGGGTTGAAATAAAACCGCTGCAAATGGTTCCTGGGGGGTTTGAGTTGAACTAAAAGCTCTGCAATTGGTTGCTGGGGATGGTTAGGTTGAAATAAGCGCTCTGCAAATGGTTGCTGGGGCGGTTTGGCTTGAAATAAAAGCTCTGCAAATGGCTGCTGGGGGGGTGCGTTGAAGTAAAAGCTCTGCAAATGTTTGCCGGGGGGTTTGGAATGAACTAAATACTCTGCAAATGATTGCAGGGGGTGGGTGCGTTGCAGTAAAATCTCTGCAAATGTTTGCTGGGGGTGTGTTTGGGTTGACGTAAAATCTCTGCAAATGGTTGTTGAGGGGGCTTGGGTTGAGAAAAGCTCTGCAAATTGTTGTGGGGCGGTGTTTGGGTAGAAGTAAAAGTACTGCAAATGGTTGATGGGGCGGTGGGTTTTGTTGAAGTAAAGCTCTGCAAATGGTTGCTGGGTGGTTTGGGTTGAAGTAAAAGCTATGCAAATGGTTGCTGCGGGTTGGTTGAAGTAAAAGCTCTGCAAATGGTTGCTGGGTGGGGGGGGGTTGTGTAGAAGTAAATGCTCTACAAATAGTTGTTTCAGGGGTGTTGGTTGGAGTAAATACTCTGCCAATCGTTGCTGGGGGATGTTTGGGGTTGAAGTAAAAGATCTGCAAATGGTTGGTGGGGGTTGGGTTGAAGTAAAAGCTCTGCAAATGGTTGCTGGGGGTGTTTGGGTTGAAGTAAAAGTCCTGCAAATGGTTGCTGGGGTGTTTTTGTTGAAGTAAAAGCTCTGCAAATGGTTGGTGGGGGTTGGGTTGAAGTAAAAGCTCTGCAAATTGTTGCGGGGTTTTGAGTTGAAGTAAAAGCTCTGCAAATGCTTGCTATGGTGGGTTGAAGTAAAAGCTCCGTAAATGGTTGCGGGGCGGGGGGGGTTGAAACAAAAGCTCTGCAAATTGTTGCTGGGGGCTCTGGTTTTTGGCCATCTTACTCAGTCCCCCCCCCCCCCGCTTAGTGGGTGCAGAGGATTCTACCCATCAATGACAAATACAAGTGGTATTAGTGTTTTAAAAATGTTGAGAATCTCTCTCCTGTCAATCACAGTCAATCAAGGTCCCACTTTTCCGGTGTGAGTGGGGAGGGATTATAAAACCAGGAGGTGCGGGTGTTGCTCATTCTCAGCATGATGTGGGAGAGACAGGTAACGAATCTGTCTGAGCTGTGAATCAACTGAACACACTGAATTTCTACTGAAATGTGAGTGTATTTTTTGAGTGGTTTTATGGTGGTTTCACCCTGCTTGAAATGGTATGAAACTGAATTTCAATTTGGTGGGCTTGCACCCTGCTTGAAGTGGTATGAAACTGCACTTGAATTTGGTGGCCTTGCACCTTGCTTAAAGTGGTTTGAAACTGCACTTGAATTGTGTGGCCTTGCACACTGCTTGAAGTGGTATCAAAATGCACTTGAGTTTGGTGGACTTGGATCCTGCTTGAAGTGGTATGAAACTGCACTTGAATCTGGTGGCCTTGCACCCTCCTTGAAGTGGTATCAAACTGCACTTGAATTCGGTGGCCGTGCACCCTCTTTGCATGGAGTTTCAAGGAATATCTGTGAGTCAACTGTCCGCCCATCTGCCGTGAGTGAGCTGCCAGCACATCAGGCTTGAGGGACTGAGCTGCCACCCCATGAATCCATTTGGCCCGCAATGTCCATACTAGCCCTCTGGAGACCAGTCCCTTCAGCTCACAACGCCCATACCAGCGCTCCAGAAAGCCCCCCCCCCCCCACTGGCCACCAATATTGGAATTAGTGGAGAGGTGGGATATTACGTTGGCGGCCCAGCCCTCCCGTGTGAACATGGGACCCAACGTGTCCCACTTAGCCTAGTAAGGTTCTAAATCTCCTTTCTGTAACCTCTCTCGTCATTAGTCGATTTCCGCCCCATTACGGGGATGTCACATGCAGACTTGTAAATTGAGTTGGATTAATATTTGGCTGCAGTTGTCATTGCATAAGCAGTATAGTAAGGAAATATTCTGATATACTCAGAACGCATCCATGCCGGACACCAGTATTGAACATTATTGCGGAAGAGGGTGTGTCACCAATCCTCACTGATTGCGGTCTTTTTGCCAAAATTCCGGGATCCAGTTGCAGAGGGGAGTACTGACTCCAAGTTACACGAGTTTGTAGATGAGCTTGATTGAGATAATGATATTGAAGCGGAGGTATCGTCGATGAGTTGGAGTCTGGCGTAGTTTCCTTCTGATCCAAGTGTCCCCGTGATGTTTGTGGGGACAGGGAGATGGCATCAGCACTAGACCTGGTGTGGCGGTAGGCAAACTGTAGTGGATCAAATGTGCGTGACCAGCCCCTCGAATCACTTCATGAGGGTGGATGGCACTGCTACTGGGTGGTAGTCATTAAGACGTAAGATTTTTCGTTTCTTTGGCATTGCATAAACGTCCCTCCTTCTCAACTACCCAACTACCAGCAACTCCACTCCATTGGTTCACTCCCCATTTCCTTTCACTTCTACCAATTTTTCCATTATTTTATCTACTACCCAACTGCGAATCGTATTTATCTTCCCCCGTTCTCTATTAATCATCAGTTGGTTCTGTATTTTATCCCGTTTCCCACCATATCGGATTGCGCCATCGGCTCCCTTTGCCTTCTCCAGTAATCACTTCCAAACATGTTCAATATTCCAACCTATCCTCCACCATGCTTCCACATGACACGTCGACCAATCAACCACTTATCGCCTGTACTATCTATCACTTGCTAGTTGTTTCTACACCCCTACCACTCATTACTTTCTACGGTCAGCTCCATTCGTCTCATAAAACCTTCCGTCCGAAACGTCGTCTTTCAGCTTTCTACAACTGATGTCGTCTAGCCCCTGAGTTATTACTGCGGTTTGATTTTTGCTTAAGATTCTAATAGCTGTAGTCACTTGTATCTCCAGTTAAACCCTCGTTTTAATTTAACGTTATTTTCAACATTTGTTTTTGCATTCAAAATACATTTGAGTACGGCGGACATTCACCAAATTGTTTTGAAATGTTTTGATGTTTTTCGAACTTCGTAAAAGTCATTGCGGTAATTTAAGGATGGTGCACTATTTCGACTGAAGCAAATTTAACGCTGACTGCTGTCGCGGCTTTGGGGAACATGAACAATGATGAGACACTAGTTGAGATCAAACGTCTCTAGTGTTAACTTGTTAATACAGCTGAAGCTTTCAGGCAAAGAGCGAGGGCGAAAAACAGGACATTTTATTTACAACCTACCCCAGCACCATCTCGTGATATTGTTAATTTGGTGAAGGATTTAGGCTATTCTTCTGCATTATTTTCGATAGGTTAAGCAGTGCTGATTTCTAAATCTTGCCCCTCCATTTTTTTCAGGCCGAACTATTACAGCAGGTAACTGTGTGTACTTCCCTCAGTTAGATTAGTAATTTATAGTTGGTTAATTCCAAGTTCAGTTATTTTTAAAATAACATTCATTAATAGTTTACATCCATCCAGCATACATTATTTATTGTGTGATAGGTTGATCGTTGTTTCGTGGCAATTTATTTTAGTTATGCAGTAATTGCTTCGGAAAAATAATGTTGCTCTTTTCCAATTATTCTCGTTCATTTCAGAAACCACTTCACTACGGACAAAACTTGGTAAATTGTTAGTATGAATAAAGTAGTGGATATATGCTGTTATAATCTGGTAATTCTTCCCTTGCGCCCTGGTCCAATTTTCCACGAATGAATATGTTATACCGTTGTTACCTTTAAGTTAATGTAATATTTAACGTTCTCATTTGACTGAGTTCCACCCAGTAGTTCAATAGTTTTGTTATCTGTTGTTCTTTATTCAGATTGTTTTCACTAAATTTCTTATTTTACACTTACGGTGAAGACTCTCGTCTCTGTGATGGAGGGGGGGGGGTTGTAATGTCAAGATAATTGGCCATATTCAACATGCCACGTAAAGATATGAATGTGATTTAATCCATTAATTATTGCCGGCATAGAAACATAGACACATAGACACATAGAAAATAGGTGCAGGAGGAGGCCATTCGACCCTTCGAGCCAGCACCGCCATTCATTGTGATCATGCCTGATCGTCCCCAATAAATAACCCGTGCGTGCCTTATTCCCATATCCCTTGATTCCACTATCGCCTAAAGTTCTATCCAACTCTCTCTTAAATACATCCAGTGATTTGGCCTCCACTGCCCTCTGTGACAGGAAATTCCACAAATTCACAACTCTCTGGGTGAAAAAGTGTAAAGAGTGTATAACGAGGCATCGTTACTTTACTATCTTTATTCATACTGGAGCATTACACATTGCACTAGCTGTACGTGGTCTGTCACAGGAACTAGAGAGCGATCTGTGGGTGGGGAGGTTGTAGATATACTTGTGATATGGGGAGTGGTTAGTAGGTATGAGGTCACTATGTTAAAGGCACATGCATATCTCATCTACATCTTTCCTCTTCGAAACGACAGGCAAATACAATGGTGACATGGCGACCACGGCTCATGCGCTAGGATAGTTAAACAAAATCGCCATAGCGGTCAGGCGGTTTGACAAGACGTCCCGCCCGGTTCGCGTCTCGCCATCCACCCTTCCTGCAGGAGGAAGAGGCACCGGCGGGGACAGACGAACCTGAAAGGGAGAAACGGGAGGAGACGGAGGAGACCGCGGCACCGAACCCGGAGGGGATGCGAGATCGGGACCGGGAAGAGCGCGGGCAGGCGAGCGAGGTCTAGTCGGAGTGGGGTGGAACGGAAGGGGCTGAGGAGGAGCAGAACGTTGCATGTCAGGAAGGACGGGCAGAGCAACGCCCTGACGCGAAACAGGCAGTGGGGGAGCAAAGGGATCCGCGGCAGGAGGACGCGGCTCGTTGACGAGCCGAAGGTGCTGGCGGGACCGTCGGTAAATGGCACCAGCGTGGTCGACGAGATAGGACCTGGGCGACCCCGCAGAGCCGACGACAGTAGCGAGCTTGAAGTGACCGGGAGCGGTCTGCATACGGACAACTTGACCGGGGAAGAGGCGCGGCAGCGGGTGGCAGGACCTGTCATGGGAACGCTGTTGGACGTCGTGCCTGAAGGCAATCCGTTTCTGAACCGCCGCAGGTGGGAGGATGGAGGGTATGAGGGAGCGCTGGGCCACAGGGAGCGGGAGTCTTGTAGCGCGAGGCATGAGCCGCCGAGCAGGTGAACCCATGGCAGAGTCGCGGGAAATGTTCCTAAGGTTGAGGAGGGCCAGATGGAAGTCGGAGTTAATGCCACCACACTGTTCCAACAGGTGCTTCGCGCTGCGGACTGCGCGCTCGGCCAAACCGTTGCTTTGCGGGTACTCCGGGCTGCTGGTGAAATGGCGGAAGTTCCATCTGGAAGCGAACGCTTTAAACTCGGAGCTCGTGAACTGGCTGCCATTGTCCGACTGCAGGCTTGCCGGGGGGCCGAAAGTGCCAAAATGAGGGTACAACCTATCGATGACGGCCGAAGAGGTCATGGAATGCAGCCGGTCGACCACAAACCAGCTGGAGTAGGAGTCAACGAGAACCAGGAAATGTTTGCCCCGCCACTCGAAAATGTCAGCGGCAAAAGCCATCCAGGGCAGTTCGGGCGCGGGCTGCTGTAGAAGCGGCTGACGCTGCTGGTGGGGGGCGAGGCTGTTGCAGGTGGAACACGAGGAGACCCTCTCCCGGATGTATTTGGCCATATCCGGCCAATAGAACTGGCTCCTGGCGAGAGACACGGTGGCTTCGGCCCCAGGATGACCGCGGTGAGCGACTTGAAAATAGTGGTCGTGCAGCGCCGCGGGCACGACCACCTTGTGACCCTTCACCACCACGCCGTCGTGCAGTACGAGCTCGTCCCGGACCAGGAAGTAGGGCACGGCACCAGCCGGCAGTGCCGAACGACGGTCAGGCCAGCCCTGCCGGATGACGGCAGACAGCTGTTGCAGGGCAGCGTCATTGGCAGTGTGTTCAACCAGGGACTTCATCTGCTGTGAGGGGACGATGTTCAATCGTAGCACCAATAGCTCAGACATTTCATATTGGTGGCGAGCGGTGGACGTCAGCGGGGCGCGAGACAACGTGTCGGCCACGAACATGTCCTTGCCCTTACGATAAACCACCGTGAACGTGAAGCGCTGGAGCTGCAGCATCATGCGCTGCAGGCGTGATGAGGCCACATGGATCGACTTGTTGAGGATGGTGACAAGTGGCTGATGGTCAGTTTCAACGGTGAAAGTGTTGCCCACGATGTAGTCCCGGAATTTGGAGCAGGCAAACACCACGGCCAGTAGCTCCTTCTCAATCTGCGCGTAGTGCTGTTCGGTGGCGGTCATGGTGCAGGACGCGAAGGAGACAGGCAGCTGCAGGCCGTCATGGACCTGGAGACAGGCGGCACCGAGTCCGAACTGAGAGGCGTCGCAGGTGAGGACAATGGGACGCTGCAGGTCAAAGAACTTGAGCGTGGGGGTGCTGATCAGCTTAGACTTAAGAATGTCAAATGCCTTCTGATGGTTGGGTAACCAAAGCCAGGACGTGTCCTTTTTGATCAGAACCCTCAGGGGAGCGCTGAGCTCGCTGAGATCGGGGATGAACTTCCCCAGGTAGTTTACCAAGCCTAGGAAGCGTTGCAGGCCTGCCACATTGGTAGGAGGGGGCATCCCTGAGATGGCAGCCGTTTTCTGCGGGTCTGGCTTTAATCCCTCAGCGGTGAATACATGTCCAACATAGGTGACCTCCGAGACGCGGAACCGGCACTTCTTGGGGTTCAGTTTCAAGTTGATTTGCCGGGCCCGGTCCAGGACCTGGCGGAGGTTGACATCGTGTTCGGCAACGTCCTTACCGTAAACGAGGATGTCGTCAACAATTATGGCGCAAGGTAGACCTAAAAACAACTGCTCCATTGTCCGCTGAAATACCTCGCTGGCAGAGTTGATCCCGAATGGCATTCGGAGGAACCGAAACCTTCCGTAGGGGGTGGCGAAAGTTGTCAAAATGGACGACCGCTCGTCCAATGGTATATGCCAGAAGGAGCTTTTGGCATCGAGGACAGAAAAAAACGTTGCTGGACCAACCTGTGCAGCGACTTCTTCCACCGTTCTCATAGGGTAGTGAGGGCGTCTAATGGCCAGGTTGAGGTCTTTGGGGTTGATGCAGATGCGTATCTCGCTCATGTCCTTTTTAGCAGCAACAACCATGGAAGAGACCCAGCTGGTGGGCTCGACGACCGCCTTTAGGATGCCCATTTGTACCATACTGTGTAGGGTCGCCTCCACTCTGTCCCTCATGGCGAAGGAGACACGGTGAGGAGCATGGACCACAGGAACGATCTTATGGTCCACTACAATCTTGTAGCTGCAGGGTAGTTTGCCTAGCTTATCATCAAAGCGGTCGGGATAATCGGCCAGCGGGTCCATAAGAGTCTGCACCTGGTGGATGTCACGGTGGAAGTACACCAGTCCCATTTCCTGGCATGCCTGGATCCCCAGCAGGGGAATGCATTTTCGATTGAGGAGATAGAAGATGAGGGGCCGAGAGGTCTCTAGTATCTTACAGCGTAGCGTGGCCTTGCCCACATGAGTAAGAATCCCCCCACCGTAGGCATGCAAGGTTGAGCTCTGGGAAAATATCTGCTCATTAGTTCTTATCTGGTTGAAAAGAGATGTTGACATTACGTTGGTCACAGCCCCCGTGTCGATCTTAGCAGTGAAGGTCGAGTTGTTCACAGTGACTAGCACAGAAGGGTCCGTTATCATAGCAGGTGCGTCCAACACGGTAAACAAGTTGGTCTCCCCCTGAGAGGAGTCAGATACAGAAACAGACTGTTCATCGGAATAGCACTGGGAGCTGAGCTCACTGTCAGCTTGTAGAAGGTTGTTTAAATTTCCCCTTCGAGCAGCGACAGGCTTCCCACGGGAACGACAATCCGCAGCAAAATGGTTCCATTTTTTGCAGACATTACACGTTTTCCCCAAAGCAGGGCACACATTGAATTGATGAGTCGTGAAGTAGCAATTAGGGCACCTTTGCCGGGTACCTCCCCCTGTAGCAGCACCGAACCCCGGGGCGCGTCCCCCTCGAGCAGCGAGCGACCCCGGGGGTCGCGACTGGGGTGTGTTCATGAGATGACTGGGAGTGCTGGCAAAGTTGATCGCCTGCTCAGCCGGCGACGCCGCCGAGGAAACAGCTTCAGCTAAGCGAGTAGCGTGCATAGCATCGGCTAAAGTCAGATCCGGCTTGCGCAGAAGTTCGGCCCTGAGCTTCTCATCACGGAGACCGTAAACCAGAAGGTCCCTGAGAATCTCATCGGGGTTCCACGCGTGGAGGCGGCAGCGCCTGCCGAGGTGCCGCAGCGCAATGACATAGTTCTCAGCAGATTCCCCGGGGAGCTGACGCCGCGCGAACAGTTTAAAACGTTCTAAGATGCAATTTGTCGGAATGTCACAAATAGCGTCAAACTTAGCGAACAGACATACCGGGTCCCGGGCTGATTCTCCCGCAGCGTAGACGAAGAAGTCGGAGCGAGTCAGGGCCTCGGGACCAGCCAAGTTGAGAAGCAGAGAGGCTTTGAGAGCGGCGGTGGCGTCAGGATGAGCGATCGTGAAATAGTGTTCAAAGTCGCGTTTGAATACGTCCCATCGAAGGGCGATGTCTAAATCGAAAACGAGCACATCGGGCTTACGGGCAGAAGAGGCCATGACAAAGAAATAGGAGGGCGGGGGAAACAAAAAACTGGGACAAACTTAAATGATAAACCGATAAACAGGAGGCGCAAGGTAAGTTATTTGACACCATGTAAAGAGTGTATAACGAGGCATCGTTACTTTACTATCTTTATTCATACTGGAGCATTACACATTGCACTAGCTGTACGTGGTCTGTCACAGGAACTAGAGAGCGATCTGTGGGTGGGGAGGTTGTAGATATACTTGTGATATGGGGAGTGGTTAGTAGGTATGAGGTCACTATGTTAAAGGCACATGCATATCTCATCTACAAAAAGTATTATCTCACCTCAGTCTTAAATGGCCTCCCCTTTATTCTAAGACTGTGGCCCCTGGTTCTGGACTCGCCCAACATTGGCTACATTTTTCCTGCATCTAGCTTGTCCAGTCATTTATAATTGTTTATGCATCTATAGGATCCCCCACCATCCTTCTAAACTCAAGTGAATATAAGCCTAGTATTTTCAATCTTTCCTCATGTGAATGTTCCGCTATCACAGGGATCAATCTTGTGAACCTACGCAGCTCTGCCTCAATCACAAGGATGTCCTTCCTCAAATTAGGAGAGCAAAACTGTAGGTAATACTCCAAATGTCGTCTGACCACAGCCCTATACAACTGCAGAAGAACCTCTTTACTCCTCTACTGAAAATCCTCTTGTTATGAAGGCCAACATTCCATTAGCTTTCGTCACCTCCTGCTGTACCTGCACGACAACTTTCAGTGACTGGTGTGCAAGGACACCTAGGTCTCGCTGGAACTCCCCCTTACCTAACATAACCCCTTTGAGATATTAATCTGCCCACATGTTTTTCCGCCAAAGTAGATAACCTCACATTTATCCATATTATACTGCATCTGCCACGCATCTGCCGACTCACTCAACCTAACCAAGTCGACCCTGCAACCTGTTGACATCCTCTTCACAGTTCAGACTGCCACTCAGCTTTGTGTCATCCGCAAACTTGCTAGTGTTGCTCCTAATTCCCTCTTCCAAACCATTAATATAT
Source organism: Malacoraja senta (assembly GCA_038087875.1). Lineage (NCBI taxonomy): Eukaryota > Metazoa > Chordata > Chondrichthyes > Rajiformes > Rajidae > Malacoraja > Malacoraja senta. The sequence goes on from JAXLNO010004444.1 coordinate 59,756, forward strand.
ACGGTAAACAGTTCCGTCACCAACACCGCGCATTGCTGCACTCCACACGCAAATGCCGGCCATTGTGAAAATGACCCGTGCACTCCTACGCTTTGCTTCCTGTCTGCCAACCAATTTTCGATCCATGTCAACACCTAACCCCAATACCATGTGCTCTAATTTTAGTCACCAGTCTCCCGTGCGGGACCTTATCAAAGGCTTTCTGAAAGTCTATATACACTACATGCATTGGCTCCCTTCATCCAGTTCACTTGTCACATCCTCAAAAAATACCAGAAGATTAATCAAGCATGATTTCCCTTTCCTATATCCATGTTGACTTAGACTAAACATTTTACTGCTATCCAAATGCCCCATTATTACCTCTTTAATAATTGTCTCCAGCATATTTCCCACCGCCGAAGTCAGGCTAACTGGTCTGTAATTCCCCATTTTCTCTATCGCTCCTTTCTAGAAAAGTCGGATAACATTAGCTATCCTCCAATCCACAGGAACTGATCCTGAATCTTTTGAACATTGGAAATGATCACCAATGCGTTCATTATTTCTTGAGGCACCTCCCCTAGGACCCTGGGATGCAGACCACCCGGCCCAGGGGAATTATCATCCTTCAATCCCATTAGCCTACCCAATAATATTTCTCGCCTAATGAAAATGTATTTCAGTTCCTCTACTCCCTTAGATCCTCTGTCCTCCACTACATCTGGGAGATTGTTCGTGTCTTCCTTAGTGAAGACAAATCCCAAGTACCTGTTCAACTCCTCTTCCATTTCCTTATTACCCATAATAATTTCCCCGTGTCTTCCTTCACGGGACCCACGTATTACCTTGTAACTCCTTTCCCTTAACATATCTAACGAAGCTTTTACTTCCCTTCTTTATATTCCAGACCAGCTTCCCCTCGTACTTCATCTTATCAACCTGTATTGCCCGTTGTGTTTACATCTGTTGCGCTGAGAAAGTTTCCCAATCCTCTGGCTTCCGGCTACTCTTTGCTGCATTATACTTTTTTTTCCTTTTAGTTTTATTCTATCCCTAACTTCTCTTGTCAGCCACGGTTGCCTCCTGCTGCCCTTAGAATCGTCTTCCTTTTTTAATGAAATGTTCCAGCGTCTTCTGGATTATGCCCAGAAATTCCTGCCATTGCTGGTCCTCCGTCATTCCTGCTAGGATCCCTTTCCAGTCTACCTTGGCCAGCTCCTCTCTCATGCCTTCATAGTACCATTTGTTCAACTGCATCACTGACACTTCCGATTTAACCTTCTCCTTATCAAATTGGAGATTAAAACTAATCGTATTATGATCACTATCCAAACGGTTCCTTTACCTCGTGCTCTCTTATCAAATTTGGTTCATTGGACAAAACTAAATTCCAGAATTGCCTTATCTCTGGTCGGCTCCATTACAAGCTGCTATATGAATCCATCTCGGAGGCACTCTACAAATCCTCTTTCTTGGAGTCCTGAACGAACCTGATTTTCCCAGTTTACCTGCATATTGAAATCTCCATCACCACAGTGGCATTACCTTTGTTACATGCCAGTTTCAACTCCTGCTGCAACTTGCATTCCACATCAGGGCTACTCTTTGGGGATCTGTAGATAACACCAATTAGTGTATTCTTGTCTGTACAACTCTTCAGCTCAATCCACAGTGAATCTACCTCGTCAGTCCCTATGACTTCCTGCGCATGGGACTGACTTCCATCCCTCACCAGCAGAGCTACCCCCCTCCTCTGCCCACCTGCCAGTCCTTTCTATAAGTTGTATAACCGTGAATATTATGTTCCCAGGCCCGATCCTCCTGCAGACACGTCTGAGTAATCCTCACAATGTCAATCTACTAACCTCTAACTGAGCATCAAGCTCATATACTTTACTTCTAATACTTCGCGCATTCATATACAATGCTTTTAATTCCTTACGCATCTCACCTTTTACATCGATCCTTATTACATTTGGTCATACTCTCCTATCCCTTTGTGAGCTTTATTTCCCGTTAATTCTGGGGTCATTAACTATCCCTTTACACTCTTTCCCCTTAACTCCGTCCTTGACTTTCCCATTTGACACCCACATCCCCTATTTAGTTTCATACCACCCGTGTAGCAATGGCAAACCAGCCTGCCACAATGCTGGGCCCCAACCTGTTAAGGTGCAATCAGTCCCTTTTGTACAGATCCCCCTTACTACAAAGCAGTTCTCAGTCTACTACACTGAGTGTTCTCGATGTGGGTACCACTACAGCGAAGATAGTGTAGATAAATGGTTCAAGGAGCACTTGCTCTATGTGTGCGAGGACCAGATAAAGTCCATTGAATTTTAGTTTAGTTTATTTTGTCATGTGTACAGGGATAAAAATATATACTTATGATTGCCTGATATCCTGTCAAAATAAGAAGATATGTGCATTCGATCTATCCGACCAAAAGTAAAATGTTAAAGGACATTTAGGGGAAATATATAACTGAATTCCGGTGCAGTACTGTGTGCGGCTGCCCAGCCAGCAGCTGTCTGTCCTTTCACCTTTATTTTGTATTTTAGTCAGTAAAGTGTTTTGTTATGGAGGTCTAGACTTTTCTGTGTGGGGGGGGGGGGTGAGTGGGGGGGAGGGGGAAACTACCTTTCAGGGTCCCTACCTGGCCGCAGAGGCAGCTTTTCTCCGGGCTGCAGCTTCGACCGGTCCTCGCGGCCTACCAGCGGGCCTGGAGCGCCGTTTCCTGTCGGGGACCGCCCAGAACCTCGGCTTCGGCGGCGTCACAGCCCTGGAGCGCTATGGCGGAGCGGGCGATGCCTTGCCCGGGTCGCCGCGCTGGAGCTCCGGTGAGCTGAGGATCGCTTGGGAAAACATCGCGGAGCTGCGGGACTGTGGAGCGACCAGCTGCGGGCGGCGGAGCTGAACTTTACATCGGGAGCCTGGGATCTCTAGCTGAGATCGCCAGTTGTGGAGCTTCAACCGGCTTCAGGCATGTTGGCTTCGGAAGCCGCGGCCCCCAGTGCGGAAGCGGCCGTTCCAGGGTTCCCAGGCCGCTGGGAGGACTCTCCCGTCGCCGGAGCAACATCACCCGGCGAGAACGGGCTGGAACATCGGGCCTCCGTAGAGGCAACTGTGGAGGCCTCAATGGGCCCGACTATGGGTGAACTGGGGTTGGGGACTGGACTTTGTGCCTTCCCTCATGGTGGGAACCATTGTGGGGGGTTGTTCATTGTTAAGACTATCTTGGTGTTGTGCTGTATTCTCTTTTTTGTGTGCTGCATAATGGCAAAAAGCATTTCACTTCACTACACCCGGGTGTATGTGAATGTGACTGATAAGATATCTTGAATCTTGAATCTTGAATCTTGTAATCTTGTACGATTACTATAATTTGAAAGGACTTCAATGAGGTAGACGGGAGATAAGGTGCCCACACTAGCTGAGGAGTGGACTGCACAGTTGCCCGATAACAGCTCCGAAAACACTGTTCCTGAATCTGGATGTCTGTGTTTCTAAACTTCTACATTTCCTGTCTGATGGCAGATGGAAGGGGGAGTGACCGCGTTGAGAATGGTCTTTGATTATAACGGCGAGATAGCGTGGAATCGATGGAGTCGATATAAGAGTGATTGGTCTATGGGATGGCCTGTACTACGGCCGCAAGTCTCTACAAATTATTGCTGTCTTGGGATGAACTGCTTCCAACCCATGCTGTGATGCATCCGCATAAGATGCATTCTACGGTGCACATGCGGAGTTTGTTGATGATTATTGGAGACATTCCTAACATTAATGTTTTTAATTAACTAGAGACGTCGGTGTGCTTTCTTATGGCTATTTCATCCAAGTATCTTGAACATATCAAACATCTCCACCTGAGCGTATTTAACGCAGACTAGGCTGTCTGTAGGGCTTCGCTTCCTGAAGTCATTCACTACCTCTTATCTTTATTACTAAAAGTCTGATCTTGACCACTTGCTATTGTTCTGAATATTGATTTTAGAAAGAAAACTGCCACTTATGGCTGTGATATTTGGCCATCTTACACAGAGTCCCCCTCCGCTGCGCAGCACAAGAGGATTTTTACCCATCTATGGAAAATAAAAGAGATATTAACGTTTAAAAAATGTCAATATTCTCTCTCCTGAAGGTCACGCCCCTTCCGGAGGGACTATAAAGCCTTGAAGTGTTGACTGCCCCAGTCAGTCTCTGCAAGACGGGGTGCGAGAGGGTCACGTCTCTGTCTGAGATTGAATAACACTGAACACATGTCTACTAAACTGTGAGTGGTTTTACCGACCTGTCAGTGCCCTTAATGTGGTTTGAAAATATAGTTTGGAAATGCTAAAGCTGCGTTGCCTTTGGTCTGGAAATGCTAACATTGTGTAGCCTTTGTTTGGAAATGCTAAAGCTATGTTGCCTTTGGTTTGGAAAAGCTAAAGCTGTGTTACCTTTGGTTTGGAAATGCTAACGCGGTGTTGCCTAATTAAAGATGCCTTGCCTAATTAAAGTTGCCTTGCCTAATTAAAGTTGCCTTGCTCAATTAAAATCGCCTTGCCTTCTATATAATTAAAAGTCTAATCTTGACCATTTCCAGTTTGCGCTTGATATTGATTTTTGAAAAAACGCTACCACGTACGGCTGTGATTTATCGCCATCTTACTCAGAGTCCCCCTCTTCTCATTAGGTGCCGAGGATTTTACCCATCGATGAAAAATAAAAGAGTTATAGTGTTTAAAAATGTTCAGATTATCTCTCCAGTCAATCACGCCAGTAACGCCACGCCCCTTCTGCTGTGAGTGGGAGGGACTATAAAACACAGAAGTATGGGCGTGGACCATTCACTGCAAGATGGAGGAGGGAGAGGTCACGACTCGCTGTCTTTAGTGGCCTTGCACCCTGCTTGAAATTGTATGAAACTGCACTTGAATTTGGTGGCCTTGCACCCTGCTTGAAATGGTAAGAAACTGCACTTGAATTTGGTGGCTTTGCACCCTGCCACCAGCCGTGAATGAGTTGCCAGCACAACACGCTTGAGTGACTGAGCCATCAGACCAAGAATCCATTCGGCTCACGATGTCCACACTAGCGCTCTGGAAACCAGTCCCTTCAGCCCACAACACCCATACTAGCGCTGAAGAAAGCCCTCCCCCTGGCCACCAATATTGGAATTGGTGGAGAGGTGGAATATTGCGTCGGGGAACCAGCCCTCCCGGATGATGCGGGGACCCACCCAACGGGTCCCACTTAGTCTAGTATTTTTCTAAAATTGAGGGTTCTGTTGTTGACTTGGCAGCAAGTTACAAGGTTTTAAATCTCTTTTTTGTAATCTGTCTCCTCATTATTCGATTTCCGCCCCATTATGGGGATGTCACTTGCATATTTGTATATTGAATTGAGTTAATATTTGGCTGCAGTTGTCATTGTGTTAGGAGTATAGTAAGAGTATATTCTGATAAACACAGAACGCATCCATGCCGGACGCCAGTATTGAATTTATTGCGGAAGAGGATGTATGACCAATCCTCAGTGATTGCTGTCTTTGTGCCAGGACGTCCGGGATCCAGTTGCAGACGGGAGTACTGACTCCAACTTCCACGAGTTTGCTGATGACCTTGATTTGGATAATGTTATTGAAGCAGAGGTATCGTCGATGAACTTGTCTGACGTAGTTTCCTTCTGATCCAGTTGTCCCCTTGATGTGTGTGGAGACAGGGAGATGGCATTAGCATTGGACCTGTTGTGGCAGTAGGCAAACTGCAGTGGATCAAGTGTGTGTGACCAGCCCCTCGAATCACTTCATGATGGTGGATGGCGCTGCTCCTGGGTGCTTGTCATTAAGGCATGAGATTTTGAGTTTCTTTTTCATTCCCTAAACGTCCCTCCTTCTCAATCACCCAACTCCGAGCAACTCCACTCCATTGGTTCCACTCCCCATTTCCTTTCACTTCTACCACTTTTTTCCATTATTTTATCTACTACCCCACTGAGAATCTTATTTATCATCCCCGTTCCCTATTAATCACCAGTTGGTTCTATATTTTATCCCCTTTCCACCATATCATGTTGCGCCATCTGCTCCTTTTGTCTTCTCCAGTAATTACTTCCAAACGTGTTTAATATTTCCAGCCTATCCTCCACTATTCTCCCACCTGAGTCGTCTACCAATCAACTCCTTCTCACCTGTACTACTTATCACTTGCTAGTTTTTGCTACACCCCTACCACTCATTACTTTCTACCCTCAGCTCCATCCGTCTCACAAAACCTTCCGGCCGAAACGTCGTCTTTCTGATTTCTACAACTGATGTGGTCTACCCTCTGAGTTAGTCCTACGGTTTGTTTTATGCTTAAGATTCGAATATCTGCAGTCTCTTGTATCTCCGTTTAAACCCTCGTTTTTAACCTTATATTCAACGATTATTTTAGTTTCAAAATACATTTGACTACGGCGGACATTCACAAATAGTTTTGAAATGTTTTGATGATTTTCGAACTTCGTAAAGGTCATCGGGGTAACCTAAGGATGGTGCACTATTTGGCCTGAAGCAAAATCAACGCTGAATGCTCTCGAGGCTTTGGGGAACAGTAACTATGACGAGGCCTTAGTTTGAGATCAAAAGTTCTCTGGTGTTAACTGGTTAATACAGCTGCAGCTTCAGGCAGATAGCGAGGGCGAAAAACAGGACATTTTATTTACAATCTACCCCAGCTCCATCTCGTGATATTGTTAATTTTGGAGAAGGATTTAGGCTATTCTTCTGCTTTATTTTCTATAGGTTAAGCAGTGCTGATTTATAAATTAAGCCCCTCCCTTTTTTGCAGGCAGAACTATTACAGCAGGTAACTTTGAGTTACAACTTTGAGTACATCCCTCAGTTAGATTAGCAATTTATACTTGGTTAATTCCAGGTTCAGTTATTTTTTTAAATTACTTTCGTAAATAGATCATATCCATCCAATATACATTGTTTATTGTGCGATAGGTTGATCGCTGTTTCGTCGCAATTTCTTTTAGTTATGCATCCATTGCTTCGAAAAAAATAATGTTGCACTTTTACAAATATCCTTGTTCATTTCAGAAACCACTTCACCTCGGACAGATCTTGGTAAATTGTTATTATGAATAAAGTAGTGGATATAAGTTGTTATAATCTGGGGAAATTGCTCTTGCGCCCGGGTCCAAACATTCCACTAAAGAATATGTTATACCGTTGTTACCTATAAGTTAATGGAATGTTAAGCTTTCTCGTCTGACAGAGTTCCACCCAATAGTTCAATATTTTTTTGTTATCTATTGTTCTTTATTAATATTTTCACTTCATTTCTTACTTTACATTTACGTTGAAAACTCTCGTCTCTGTAATGGAGGGGATGGTTGTCGTGTCAAGATGATTGACCATAGTCAACATGCCACGTAAAGATATGAATGTGATTTAATATATTAATTATTGCAGGCATAGAAACTTAGAAACAGAGAAAATAGGTGCAGGAGGAGGACATTCGGCCCGGCGAGGCAGCACCTCCATTCATTGTGATCATAGCTGATCGTCCCCAATCAATAACCCGAGCGTGCTTTCTTCCCATATCACTTGATTCCACTAGCCCCTAAAGCAAAATCTAACTATTTTAAATTCATCCAGTGATTTGGCCTCCACTGCCCTCTGTGGCAGGAAATTCCAAAATTTCGCAACTCTATGGGTGAAAAAGTCAAATCTCCCGTAGATTGTACACACACAGCAGCAAAGAGAAGCAGGAAAAAGCAGTGATTGGCTCTAGCCTGAGTGGGAGGAGAGTTAGAACTGAGTCAGTGGGGTGAAACAGTATAAAACTGAGGAATTTGGTTTGTAAATTGTTAATTTGGTAATTTAGGTAAATTAGGCAATTTATCAGTGATTATAAGCAAGGCGGTTCTTAGGGAGCGGCAGTGAGGGAAGTGCCTTGAGAGGGAAGTGCCTTGAGCGGGAAGTGCCTTGAGCGGGAAGTGCCTTTAGAGGGAAGTGTGAGTCTTTGGCTCGAGAGTCTTCGGCAAAGAGGCTGAGGAGAGGAGGCTACGTGTAAAGCTCGAGAGGACGGAGCGCGGTGAACACATGTCGGGGCAGATGAGACAGTGTGAGGCTTGCAGAATATGGGAGCCCAGGGACACAGATGGAGCATCTGGCTGCTACAACTGTGGCAAGTGAGTCCAGATTCAGCTCCTAAAATACCGCGTTGGGGCATTGGAGAAGCAGCTGGTTGAGCTCAGGGCCATCCGCGAAAACGAGAGTTTTCTGGACAGGACCTACAGTGCGGTAGTCACGCCGAAAATACGGGAAGACTGAAGGTGTGTGTTGGAGAGAAATGTTGGAAATCGTGGAGTGCAGAAGACGCAGGTGGCTGTGCTTAATGAAAACAGGTACGCCCTCTTGGGAAATGTCCGGGGATACGATGTTTCCAGTCCGAGCGGCTGTCACGTCGGTGGCTCCAATCCTAGAGATGGGACTCGACCGGCTAGACCGACGTCGGGCAGATCCCTAGTGGTGGGTGACTCCATTGTCCGAGGAGCGGACAGGAGATTCTGTGGCGGCAGACGAGATGCGAGGATGGTTTGTTGCCTCCGTGTTGCCAGGGTTCAGGATGTCACGAGTTGAATTCTGAACATTCGAGAGTGAGAAGGGAAACAGGCTGCAGTAGTTGTGCACGTAGGCACAAACGACATAGGGAAGAAGATGAAGGGGATTCTCCAACATGACTTCAGAGAGTTGAGAAGAAGACTGAAATGCCGGACTTCTAGGGTGGTTAACTCTGGAATTCTTGCAGTAACTCGTGCTAGTGATGACAGGAACAGGGTGATAGGGGATCTGCATGTGTGGCTGAGGGGCTGGAGCAGGGAGAAATGATTTAGATTTATAGACCACTAGGATCTCTTCTGGGGTAGGTGTGACCTGTAAAAAAGGGACGCGTTACACCTTAACTGGAGGGGGACCGACATTCTGGCAGGCATGTTTGCGAGGGCTGCACGTGTGGGTTTAAACTAAATAGTGGGGGAGCGATCGACAAATCAGTGCGTCAGCAGTGCGTCAGTTTTTTCAACTTTATTTTTTATTTTTAGTATGTTTTAAAATGTGTAATTAATGTTTCTTTGTATGTCTTGTGTGGGGGGTGGTGTGGGGGGGGTAAGGGGGAAACCGCTTCGGTCGCCTCCTCCATGGAGGGGCGACTTTTTCCAGGTCGCCTCCCCCGTGGCCTAACATCAAGGATCGGCGCGGCCTTTCCCGGAGACGTGGCCGGGCTTCAGCGGCGGGCGCAGCGTGGACTCTCGGCGTGGAGCGGGTGAACCCTCGCTGGGGCTCGCTGGAGGGGAGCGCTCCGTTTCGCTGGCCCGGGGCAGCCGGCAGCCTGAAGTCGCAGCCTGAAGCCGCGGTCTGCAAAGCTCCAGCTGGTGCGGCGTCTACAGCCCGGGATCCCTCTTGGGGGACCCGGGGGAAGAAGAAGAAGCCATCATTGCCGGCCCGCGGCCAACTTCTACCGCGGGGCCGGCATGGACTTACCATCACCCCTGGAGGGGAGCTTCGACCGCCGGCCCTGCAGTCTACGGTGCTTCTGGCTGCGGCAGGGAACCTTAAATCTTGACCGCCGGCCTGCGGCCCACAACAATCTAAAGCCGCGGTCTCCGGTGAGGAAGAGCCGATCCTGGACTGACTTGGACTCTGGTCCTGTCCACGGGGGGGAAATGGAGGAGGACTGGCCAAATTTTTGTGCCTTCCACCACAGTGATGAATGCTGTGGTGGATGTTTGTGTTACTTTTTGTGTGTTCTTTTTTATTGTATCGCTGCTGACAACCCAATCCATTGCCGGGTCGCTGCTCATGCGGTCGACCGGTCGGTGCAGATTAAATGTATTGTTTGTTTAAATTGCCCCTCGGGGACAAATAAAGTGCTTGGTAATTGGTAATTGGTAAAGATGGAGTTGAAGGGGAAGTGACTACAGGAAAAAATACAAAAGATTCTCGAATTAATGGGAAGGAAAGCTGGAGAATGGACAACAGAGTAAGGTCATGGCCAATTGCGAACGGGGCGAGGGGGGAGTGAATACTGAGGTCAAAGTGCTGTTTATGGATGCGCGAAGTATATGGAATAAAATGGACGAGCTTGAGGCTCAGTTAGAAACTGGGAAGTATGATGTTGTGGGAATTACTGAGACAAGGATGTAACTGGGAGCTGAATATTCAAGGGTGTAACTCTTATCGAAAAGACATACAGGTGGGCAGAGTAGTTGGGGTTGCCCTGTTGGTGAGGAATGAAATTCAGTCCCTTGCAAGGGTTGACATTTAAACAGGAGATGTGGAGTCAGTATGGATAGAACTAAGGAATTGTAAGGGATATAAGACCCTAATGGGACTAATCTACATGCCCCCAAACAGTAGCCTGGACATAGGGCGCAAGTTGAATCAGGAGTTAAAATTGGCACGCAGTAAAAGTAATGCTGTGGTTGTTATGGGGGATTACGACATGCAAGTAGACTGGGAAAATCAGGTAGGCACTGGACCCCTAGAAATATACTTTCTAGAGTGCCTTCGTGATGGATTCATAGAACTGCTTGTATTGGAGCCTACCAGGAAAAGGCAATTCTGGATGTCGTGCTTTGTAATGAACCTGATTTGATAAAGGACCTCGAGGTTAATGAGCCATTGGGAGGCAGTGACCAAAACATGGTCAGGTTTAGTCGACCATTGGAGAGGGAGAAGAGTAGGTCGGAGGTGTCCGTGTTGCAGTTGAATAAAGGGGACTATGTGGCCATGAGGGAGGAGCTGGCCAAAGTGACTGGAACGATACGCTTGCAGGGATGAAAGTTGAACCAAAATGGCAGGTGTTTCTAAGAATAATACAGAAGGTGCAGGATCAATTCATTCCTTGGAGGAAGAAAGATTCCAATGGGGGGAAAGGGACGACCATGGCTGACAAGGGACGTCAGGGACAGTACAAAAATCAAAGCGAAGAAGTACAACGTAGCAAAGATGAGCTGGAAGCAAGAGGATTGAGTAATGTTTAAAGAACAACAGAATATAAACAAAAATACTATACGAGGAGAAAAGATGACGTACGAAGGTAAGCTAGCCAAGAATATAAAGCAGGATATTAAAAGCTTATTTATGTATGTGAAGAGGAAAAAAAATATTTTAAGACAAAAGCTGGACTCTTGAAGACCGAAAAAGGTGAACTCATTATGGGTAACATCGAAATTGCAGATGAGTTGAACAGGTACTTTGGATCTGTCTTCACTAAGGAGGACACAAACAATCTTCCTGATATTGTATTGGCCAGAGGATATGGGTTGACGGAGGAACTGAAGGAAATCCACATTAGGCGGGAAAGGGTGTTGGATAGCCTGATGCGACTGAAGGCTGATAAATACCCAGGGCCTGATGGCCTGCATTCCAGGGTACTTAATGAAGTGGCTCTAGAAATCGTGGATGCATTGGTGATAAATTTCAAAAGTTCTATAGACTCAGGTTCAGTTCATGTAGATTGGAGGGTAGCAAATGTTATCGTACTTTTTAAGAAAGGCACGAGAGAGAAAACACGGAATTATAGACGAGTTAGCCTGACATCGGTGGTGGGGAAGATGCTGGAGTCAATAATAAAAGATGAGATAGCCGAACATTTGGAAATCCGTACCAGGATCGGTCATAGTCAGCATGGATTTAAGAATGTGAAATCATGCTTGACTAATGTTCTGGAATTTTTTGAAGATGTGACTGGGAAAATGGTCAAGGGAGAGTCAGTGGATGTAGTGTACCTAGACTTTCAGAAAGCATTTGATAAGTTACCACATAGAGGTTTACTGGTAAGATTTTGGGCACATGGGATTGGGGGTAGAGTGCTGACATGGATAGAGAAGCGGTTGGTAGATAGGAAACAAAGAGTAGGGATTCACGGGTCACTTTCAGAATGGCAGGTAGTGACTAGTGGGGTACCGCAAGGATCGGTGCTGGGAACGCAGCAATTTACACTATTATCAAAGATTTAGATGAAGGGATTCAAAGTAACATTAGCAAATTTACAGATGACAAAGCTGGATGGCAGTGTGAACTGTGAGGAAGATGCTATGAGAATGCAGGGTGACATGGACATGTTGGAGGAGTGGGCAGATGCGTTGCAGATGGAGTTTAATGCGGATAAATGTGAGATTATCCATTTCGGTAGAATATACAGGAAGGCAGATTACAATTTAAATGGAGTCAAGTTTGGAAAAGGGGAGGTACAGCGGGATCTGGGAGTCCTTGAACATCAGTCAATGAAAGTAAGCAAGCAGGTACAGCAGGCAGTGAAGAAAGCGAATGGCATGTTGGCCTTAAAACAAGAGGAATCGAATATATTAACAAAGAGTTCGTTCTGCAGTTGCATAGAGCCCTATTGAGACCACACCTGGATTATTGTGTGGAGTTTTGGTCCAGTAATTTGACGAAGGTCATTCTTGCTATTGACGGAGTGTAGCGTAGGTTTTCAAGGTTAATTCCCTGGATGGCTGGACTGTCATATGCTGAGAGATTGGAGCAGCTGGACTTGTACACTTTGGAGTTTACAAGGTTGAGAGGGGATCTCATTGAAACATATAAGATTGTTAAGGGTTTGGACATGCTAGAGGCAGAAACATGTTCCCGATTTTGGGGGAGTCAAGAACCAGGACCCACAGTTTAAGAATAAGGAGTAAGCCATTTAGAACCGAGACGAGGGAACACTTTTTCTCACAGAGAGTGGCGAGTCTGTGGAATTCTCTGAGGCATGTTCTCTGGATGCTTTGAAGAGAGAGCTAGATATGGCTCTTAAAATAGCGTAGTCAGAGGATATGGGGAGAAGTCAGGAACGGGGAACTGATTGGGGATTATCAGCCATGATCACATTGAATGGCGGTGCTGGCTCGAAGGGCCGAATGGCCTACCCATGCACCTATTGTCTATTGTCTATTGTCTATTGTATATTGTCTCACCTCATTCTTAAATGGCCTCCCTTAATTCTAAGACTTTGGCAACTGGTTCTGGACTCGCCCAACATTGGAAACTTTTTTCCTGCATCTAGCTTGTCCAGTCCTTTTATAATTTTATATGTTTCTATAAGACACCCCCCCCTCCCTCATTCTTCTAAACTCCAGTGAATACAAGCCTAGTCTTTTCATCGTTCTTCATATGACTGTCCCCGCCATCCAGGATAAATCTCGTGAACCTACGCTGCACGGCCTCAATCTCAAGGATGTCCTTCCTCAAATTCGGAGACAAACATTCCCAATCCTCCAGTGTGGTGTTACCAGAGCGCTATACAACTGCAGAAGACCGGTTTACTCCTATATTGAAAATCCTCTTGTTATGAAGGCCAACATTCCATTAGCTTTATTCACTGCCTGTTGTACCTGTACGCCAACTTTCAGTGAGTGGTGCACACGGACACCCAGGTCTCGCTGCACCTCCCCCTTACCTAATCTAACCCCATTGACATAACTTCTGTCTCCTTGTTTTTGCCACCAAAGTGGATAACCTCACATTTAATTATAGTTTACTGCATCTGCCACGCAACTGCCCACTCACTCAACCTATCCAGGTCACGCAGCAACCTCTGTACATCATCCTCACATTTCACACTCCCACCAAGCTTTGTGTCATTTCCTTGTTACCCATAATAATTTCACCCGTGACTGCCTTCAAGGGACCCTCATTTGACTTTGCTATTCTTTTTCCCTTAGCATATCTAAATAAGCTTTTACTGTCCTTCTTTATATTCCTGGCCAGCTTCCCATCGTACTTCATCTTTTCAACCCGTATTGCCCGTTTTGTTTCCTTCTGCTGTTCTATGAACTTTTCCCAATCCCATGGCTTCCGGCTACAATTTGCTGGGTTATACATCTTTTCTTTTAGTTTGATTCTATCCCTAACTTCTCCTGTTAGCCACGATTGCATCCTACTACCCTTAGAATCGTTCTTATTTTTTGGAATGAAATGATCCTGCGTCTTCCGGATTATGCCCCAAAATTCCTGCCAATGCTGTTCCACCGTCATTCCTGCTATGATCCCTTTCCAGTCTACCTTCGCCAGCTCCTCTCTCATGCCTTCATAGTCCCCTTTGTTCAAATGCATCACTGACACTTCCGATTTAACCTTCTGCATCTCAAATTGCAGATTAAAACTAATCATATTGTGATTACTACCACCAAGCTGTTCATTGACCTCGAGTTCACATCAAATCTGATTCATTACACAACACTAAATCCATAATTGCCTTAACCCTAAATATTATGTTCCCAGGCCCGATCCACCTGCAGCCACGTCTCAGTAATCCCCACAATGTCATATCTACCAACCTCTAACTGAGCCTCAATCTCAACTACTTTACTTCTTCTACCTCGCGCATTCATATACAATACTTTGAAATTCCTTACGCATCTCACCTTTCATTTCAATCCCTATTACACTAGTACATACTCTCCTATCCCTTTGTGAGCTTTCTTTACTGTTGATTCTGGGGTCATTAACTTTCCCTTTACTCTCTATACCTTTAACTCCGTCATTGACTCTCCCATTTGACACCCACTCCCACTTATTTAGTTTAAAACAACCCGTGTAGCAGTGGCAAACCTGACTGCCACAATGCTGGTCACCCACCCGTTTGAACAGTTCACCCTTACTCCAAAACAGATCCCAGTGGTCTAAGAGTCTAAATCCCTGCCCCCAGCATCAGTTCCTAAACCACACATTCAGGTCCTGTATCTCCCTGTTCCAGCTCTCGCCAGCACGAGGAACTGGAAGCAAACCGGAGATAACCACTCTGGGGTCCTGCTTTTCAGCATTTTTCAGAGTTCACTGAAGTCACGCTGCAGAATATTCATCCCGTTCTTTCCGAAATAATTTGTGCCGACATGCACTACCACTTCCGGCTGTTCATCTTCGACTTTGAGGATTTTCTGCATTCTGTCCGTGACATTCTGTATCCTGGCACAAGGGAGGCAGCGCACCATCCTCGAATCCCGTCTGTTGCCGCAGAAACCCCTGTCCGTACATCTCACAATTCAGTCTCAACCCACCACGGCGTTGTCGGACGTCGACATCTTTGGATTTGGTTCAACAACACTTTTTGCTTCGCAAGCCAGTCCGCCGCACAGTGTGTTAACATCCTCTCTCCCGACAGCATCTAAGTCAGTGAACCTGCTCTCAACAGGTACAACACTCGGGGAACTTTGCATTCCATGTTTCCTTCCCTTTCTCACCGCCACCCACCTTCTCTCTTTCAGTACCTTAAGTGTAACAATTTTACTGTAGGACATTTCGAGGAACGACTCAGTTTCTCGGACGAACTTGACGTCATCCACTTTCATCTCCAGTTCCCCAACACGGTCCTTCAGGAGCTGTACCTGGATGCACTTCTCACATTTATAGCAGCCAGAGGCACCAGCGGTTTCCTTGACCTCCCTCATCCTGCAATCATCACACGGAATCAGCTTGCTTGACATTTCCTTCTTTCGTCTCTCCCTCTCCAGCGTTTGCTGGGGCGACCTCCCTCGGTATCCGCGCATAAGAATCGCACTTTTCTCACAGGGCAATTCCCTCGACAGGATCGCACCCCTTGAGCAAGTCTTGCTTATATCAGATGCTAAGTTGCCTAATTGTCCAATTTACCAATCTTCCAATTTAATTGTTCAGCCAATCACCACACTCACTCCAAACCTTCCTTCATCTGATGACCATATAAGCGTATCACCATAACAGCACGGAAACGTGCCATCTCGGCCCTTCAAGTCCGTGCCGTGGAAGTATGTGCATTGTCCGACCTGCACTCCGACCTGCTAAAGTGCTGTTTGCCCTGGTTTTAAACCTGCACTGAAGATTCACCAAGTCCAGTTAACGGTCTTTCTCACTGCTCGCAAAAAGAGCTACGTCTTCCGGCTTTTGCCCCAACACCTTCCTTCCCGATTCCAAATTGACATCTTTCAAATAAATATCATTGTTGTTTCATGATACAGCTTCCCTGCCGAATCACAGCGTTGAGCAACTGGTTTGAGTTTTTTCACGAGGACGTTTTAAATGGCAATTGGTGAATATCAAATCTATTAATTTTTTAATATGATTATTGTAATGCCTCGCCGCACTACAACGTGCTGAGGCTTTGATAAATATTAATAATTCAAAATTAATTACACAGTGCTCGTACATATAATGTTAACGCCGTTTAAAATTATTCTGGTGTTTCCACTTACCGACTTCAAACGGGTAACGACCTCATGTGGTGAATCTGGATTTATACACGGAAATATTCCATCAATTTAGTCCACAGACTCTATACGACTAATGGCAAACGTTACAATGTTCTTTGTATCGGGTTAAATCAAGTCTAGGAAGAAAATGTATTGTTCTCACAAATATCATCAGAATATACAATGGTATATCGGGTTAACTCAACTGATATTTAACTTCTCTGCACGGATTAGCTGTATAAATCAATTTTGGTTTTGTCTTATTTCCTCATCAGTTAACAAGATGAAAGAAATCGCAGGTAACGTAAAAATGCATTCATTTGCTACTGAAAGAGACACAGATATGTACCAATTTGAAATTATAGCACTTTCATGTTATTAAAAGATCAACATAATTTTCAATGTCCTGTTTCAATCGAAGTCCAGTAGATGCCAACACGTTATTTGAATCACAGCATTATATTTGGAAAGCGAACACATAGACACAAGCATATTCTCCATGTAATGTCTATTGAAGTAAAGTTTACTGAATTCCAAGTAGAAAATATACTTAGTATAACATGGAGCGAATTATGGTTTATCCATCCTACTCAATGTAATGTGCGACGGGATTGTTGCACATTACATGAGGGGATTATGTTTATTTGTGTTGCTTCGAACAAAATGGCATATCTTGCATTTTATTTAGCTTTGAAACCATGCTGCAGAAAGAAAATTACATTTTGCCCCAGAAAAGTCAAGCCACGTATGGTGCTATAAATGTACTTGAAACACATCTAATTTATATTGTTATTCTCTACCTTGAATTGCAATCGTGAATATATTGCCTTATGTTTCATGAGCAAAACATAGTATCCAGTTCCGAAATTGAGTAATGAGGAAGGGTTAGTTAGCAGTCTTGTTGTACGTGCCCCCTTAGGCAAGAGTGACCATAATATGGTTGAGTTCTTCATTAGGATGGAGAGTGACATTGTTAATTCAGAAACAATGGTTCTGAACTTAAAGAAAGGTAACTTTGAGGGTATGAGACGTGAATTGGCCAAGATTGACTGGCAATTAATTCTAAAAGGGTTGACGGTGGACATGCAATGGAAGACATTTAAAGACTGCATGGATGAACTACAAAAATTGTTCATCACAGTTTGGCAAATGAATAAATCAGGGAAGGTAGTGCATCCGTGGATAACAAGGGAAATCATGGATGGTATCAAAGCGAAGGATGATGCGTACAAATTAGCCAGAAAAAGCAGCATACTGGAGGACTGGGAGAAATTCAGAGACCAGCAGAGGAGGACAAAGGGCTTAATTAGGAAAGGAAAAATAGATTATGAAAGAAAACTGGCAGGGAACATAAAAACTGACTGCAAAAGTTTTTATAGATATGTAAAAAGAAAGAGATTAGTTAAAACAAATGTAGGTCCCTTGCAGTCAGAAACAGGTGAGTTGATCATGGGGAACAAGGATATGGCGGACCAATTGAATAACTACTTTGGTTCCGTCTTCACTAAGGAAGACATAAATAATCTGCCGGAAATAGCAGGGGACCGCGGGTCAAAGGAGTTGGAGGAATTGAGTGAAATCCAGGTTAGTTGGGAAGTGGTTTTGGGTAAATTGAATGGATTAAAGGCCGATAAATCCCCAGGGCCAGATAGGCTGCATCCAGTGTACTTAAGGAAGTAGCTCCAGAAATAGTGGGTGCATTAGTAATAATCTTTCAAAACTCTTTGGATTCTGGAGTAGTTCCTGAGGATTGGCGGGTAGCAAACGTAACCCCACTTTTTAAGAAGGGAGGGAGAGAGAAAACGGGGAATTGCAGACCAGTTAGTCTAACATCGGTAGTGGGGAAACTGCTAGAGTCAGTTATTAAAGATGGGATAGCAGCACATTTGGAAAGTGGTGAAACCATTGGACAAAGTCAGCATGGATTTACGAAAGGTAATTCATGTCTGACGTATCTTATAGAATTTTTCGAGGATGTAACTAGTAGCGTGGATAGGGGAGAACCAGTGGATGTGGTGTATCTGGATTTCCAGAAGGCATTCGACAAGGTCCCACATAAGAGATTAGTATACAAACTTAAAGCACATGGCATTGGTGGTTCAGTATTGATGTGGATAGAGAACTGGCTGGCAAACCGGAAGCAAAGAGTAGGAGTAAACGGGTCCTTTTCACAATGGCAGGCAGTGACTAGTGGGGTACCGCAAGGCTCAGTGCTGGGACCCCAGCTATTTACAATATATATTAATGAGCTGGATGAGGGAATTGAAGGCAATATCTCCAAGTTTGCGGATGACACTAAGCTGGGGGGCAGTGTTAGCTGTGAGGAGGATGCTAGAAGACTGCAAGGTGACTTGGATAGGCTGGGTGAGTGGGCAAATGTTTGGCAGATGCAGTATAATGTGGATAAATGTGAGGTTATCCATTTTGGTGGCAAAAACAAGAAAGCAGACTATTATCTAAATGGTGGCCGACTAGGAAAAGGGGAGATGCAGCGAGACCTGGGTGCCATGGTACACCAGTCATTGAAAGTAGGCATGCAGGTGCAGCAGGCAGTGAAGAAAGCGAATGGTATGTTAGCTTTCATAGCAAAAGGATTTGAGTATAGGATCAGGGAGGTTCTACTGCAGTTGAACAGGGTCTTGGTGAGACCACACGTGGAGTATTGCGTACATTTTTGGTCTCTAAAGCTGAGGAAGGACATTATTGCCATAGAGGGAGTGCAGAGAAGGTTCACCTGACTGATTCCTGGGATGTCAGGACTGTCTTATGAAGAAAGACTGGATAGACTTGGTTTATACTCTCTAGAATTTAGGAGATTGAGAGGGGATCTGAGAGAAACGTTCAAAATTCTTAAGTTGTTGGACAGGCTAGATGCAGGAAGATTGCTCCCGATGTTGAGGAAGTCCAGGACAAGGGGTCACAGCTTAAGGATAAGGGGGGAAATCCTTTAAAACCGAGATGAGAAGAACTTTTTTCACACAGAGAGTGGTGAATCTCTGGAACTCTCTGCCACAGAGGGTAGTCGAGGCCAGTTCATTGGCTACATTTATGAGGGAGTTAGATGTGGCCCTTGTGGCTAAAGGGATCAGAGGGTATGGAGAGAAGGCAGGTACGGGATACTGAGTTGGATGATCAGCCATGATCATATTGAATGGCGGTGCAGGCTCGAAGGGCCGAATGGCCTACTCCTGCATCTAATTTCTATGTTTCTATGTTTTCTATGAAATTATTATTTATTTACCAAATTATCACGATTGTAGTGGCCTGGACGAGGTTGTGGCGGGGACTCGTAGGAATCCAGCCAAAAACTAGTCGGACACAAGTGTGTGCTCTAGACGTGTTTAGTCTTCTGCATACAGCTCCCTACTCCTCAGATGACACGGGCGTTGCCCGGCCTACAATAATAACTAACATCACGACCCCGAGACTCGAGCATCCCCCACCAAGACGCCGCGTTCTAGAGCCGATGGTTCGTCGTGACCTTGGGTTGCTATCAGGTGCCGCCACATGACCCTCGCAGAACCAGAGCAGGACGTCGCACGAGGCGGCCAGAACGCGTAGATACAGTCACGCGCCCCGGGGGCTTACTCGGTTCGGGAGAATCTCCGGGAGCCCGGGACGGCGGACGCTCGCGACGGGGAGGTTAAGCCACATGGACTGGCTCGCTCAGGTCCAAGTGGGCCGGTTTCAAACGAGCCACAGACATTGTTTCACGCCGGCCTCCCAAGTCCAAATCGAATGTCGTAGGCCCGTGCCGCAGCACGCGAAAGGGACGTTCATAAGGGCGCTGTAAAGGCGACCTGTGGGAGTCACGGGGAACAAAAACGTACGGGCAGCCCATCAGTGGTAGTGGCACATGGGAAGGGGCCACTCCATGACGCGACGTTGGGATGGGAGTTAGGGCGCCGACCCTCTCCTGAAAGCCGATCAACACCGATGACGGGGGTTCCTAGGACCCATCAGCAGCAGGGACAAACTCGCCGGGGACGGTGAGCGGAGCACCGTATAACAACTCCGCGGAGAACGTTGACTGATCCTCATTGGGGGCCATCCGAATCCCCAACAGGACCCACGGCAACTCGTCCATCCACCCATGGCCTGTGAGGCGAGCCTTCAGTGCGGCTGCAGACAGCGGTGGAACCGCTCCACCATATTATTTGATTGGGGATGGTACGCTGTCGTGTGGTGGAGCTGCGTCCGCAACAGGCGGGCCATTGTGGACCACAGTTCAGATGTAAACTGGGCGCCCTGGTCGGATGTGATGTGCAGTGGAACCCCAAAGCGGGCAATCCAGCCTGCTACGAGGGCACGAGCACACGACTGCGTTGAAGTGTCCGTGAGCGGGATGGCCTCCGGCCACCGCGTAAAACGGTCGACCACCGTAAGCAGGTGTGAAACGCCTTGGGATGGGGGCAGCGGCCCCACGATGTCCACATGTATGTGACCGAACCGCCGGCGTGGCACTTCCAAGCCTTGAATGGGCGCACGCACGTGTCTATGAACCTTTGATGACTGGCACGGGATGCACGCCCCGGCCCAGCGAGCGACCTGCTTCTGTAGTCCGTGTCACATAAACATTGCAGCCACCATAGCGACCGTGGCCCGGATGGATGGGTGGGCCAGCCCATGGATCACCTCAAACACGCGACGGCGCCAGGACGCCAGAAAGATAGGCCTTGGCTGAACCGTGGATACGTCACAGAGGATGGAACCCGACGATCCAACCGGCACGTCCTCAAGCACCAAGCCAGAGATCTCATCGTCCGCCAGCTGGGCCGCCGCCAAGTCGGAGTTATATAACCCCGAGGCCGGGTTAAGCACGGCGTTTATTGCCGGACGGGACAAAGCATCCGCCACGAGGTTGCATTTCCCACCGATGTGCCGGACGTCCGTTGTATATTCTGAAATAGCTACCAGCTGGCGCTGCTCAAGGTCGGACCAAGGATCCGAAACCCTCGCAAACGCAAATGTGAGAGTCTTGTGGTCCGTGAAAGCTACGAAGGAACGGCTCACGAGGAAGTATCGGAAGTGCCGCACTGCGAGGTGTAAGGCGAGCAACTCCCGGTCGAATGCGCTGTAGCGCTACTCCGCAACCTTCAGGTGCCGGCTAGAGAAGGCGAGAGGCCGCCAACGGCCGTTAGCGGACTGTTCCAAAACGCCGCCGACCGCAGCGTCCGAGGCATCCACGGTAAGGCCTGTGAGAGCGTCGTCCGACGGATGCACGAGCATAGTCGCCCGAGCCAAGGCCTCCTTCGCACCTTCAAACGCCGCCATGGCGACAGCGTCCCACTGTATCTCTCATTGCTTGCCTGTTGCAACTGAAAAAGCGGCCGCAAAAGTTCGGCAACCACCGGAACGAACCGGTGGTATTATGTGACCTTTCCTACGAACTCCCGGAGGCCACGTACCGTAGCAGGCCGTGGGAACTGGCGGATTTCCTCAACCCTGTCCGGCATAGGCACTGTACTGTGCCATGTCACCCGATGCCCCAGGAAGTTGATGGCCCGAAGGCCGAATTGGCACTTGCCAGGGTTATTTACGAGGCCATGGTCACTGGGGCGTTGGAAGAGTAAACGCAGGTGGGCGCAGAGTTCCTCACGCGAGCGACTTGCCACGAGGATGTCGTATAATTAGACAAACAGGAAGTCGAGCCCGCGAACCAAGGTGTGCATCAGGCGCAGAAAGGCCCGCGCGGCATTCTTGAGGCCGAAAGGCATTCGCAGGAACTAGAAAAACCAGAACGGGGTGATAATTACCGACTAGGGGACATCCTCCGAACGCACGGAGATCTCGTGATAACCCCGGACTAGGTCGATCTTAGAGAAGAACCTAGCCCCGGCCAGATGGGCTGAGAAGTCCTGTATGTCGGGAATAGGATAACGGTCAGCGGTCGTGGCCTCGTTAAGATGGCGGTAGTCCCCGCACGGACTCCAACCGCCGGACACCTTCGGCACCATGTGCAGCGGGGAAGCACATGGGCTGTTGGAGCGTCGAACGATACCCATGTCCTCCATACTCCGAAACTCCGCCTTTGCTATAAGGAGCTTGTCAGGAGCGAGCCTACGGGCGCGAGCATGGAGCGGTGCACCCGATGTCTGAATATGGTGCATGAGATCGTGCCTCAGGCTGGCCGAGCCGAACTTGGGGGTGACAATGTCCAGGAACTCAGCCAATACCTTGGCGTAGACATTGTCCACCGTCGCTACTGGGTTGCTCACCAGCGCTGTGGGCGCTGTAGAACGCAAGGAGATCTTCTCAAAAGTTGACGGATGGGTGAGACGTTGGCCCTTCACGTCCACGAGGAGCGACTGCGCCCGCAAGAAATCTGCGCCCAGCAGCGGCTGGGCCATGTCCGCGATGATGAAAGGCCAGGTAAAATGCCACGCGCCGAAAATGACAGGAACCCTACGGACGCCATATGTGTGGATTGAACTGCCTTTCGCAGCAGTTAACGGGGGTCCCTCTTACCAGCACGAAGGTCGAGTCCAGATGGGGGCAATACCGTGACCTCCGCTCCAGTATCCACCAAGAATCTGAGCCTCGAGCGCCGGTCCCAGACGTACAGTCGATGGATCCTGCCGGCCACCGCAGTGAATATCGGCGGCCGGCACTGCCGTTTCCCGGAAACGAACATGGCTGCTTTGGATATCCTGGGTCCTGCTCAGCCATCCTCCTCTCCTATGCCACTTGTCTGGTATGTGGCTCAGCCATCCTCCTCTCCTGTGCCACCTGTCTTGTATGTGGCTCCTGTGGGCGTGGCCCTCTTGTGGGCGTGGTCCTGGCTCTCTGGGCCTGCCTGGCCGTGGTCCTGAGTTGCTATGCCAGCCCGGTCATTGACTCAATCTGGTCCAGCGATTCTGCAGAATCAAGCTGCTCCAGGTTTTCCAGCGCCCCCACCTGCTGCTGGTCAGAGATCGACAGTTCTGCAGCACTGGCTGCTAGCCGGATGGGATCTTGGGAAAGTTCACCCACAAGCTGCTGGCGGAGGTCTCGTGGCAACTGCTGCAGGTAATAATAAGAATAATAATGGATTGGATTTATATAGCGCCTTTCTAATACCCAAGGCGCTTTACATCGCATTATTCATTCACTCCTCAGTCACACTCGGTGGTGGTGAGCTACTTCTGTAGCCACAGCTGCCCTGGGGCAGACTGACGGAAGCGTGGCTGCTAATCTGCGCCTACGGCCCCTCCGACCACCACCAATCACTCACACACATTCACACACATGCACACGCGAGTCTCGTCAGCTGCTACGCCGCTGATGTGAAATTGGGATTCGGGCTGTCGAAACTAAATCCTCCGCTGCGAGGTCCAAAATATAGGTTGCTTCAGGGAGACCGCGTTGAGTTCGGCCTCGGCGGCCTAGTAGGCGTGAGCTGCATAATGCGTTTTTTTTTTTTAATTTCCCTTCCAGGATTACACTCTTGGGCGTCTGGCGTCACCAATGTGGGGGGACTCGCAGGAGTCCAGCCAAAAACTAGTCGGACTCAGTGTGTGCTCTAGACGTGTTTATTCTTCCGCATACATCTCCCTCCTCCTCAGCTGACACGGGCGTTGTCCGGCCTTAAATAATAACTCAGATAACGACCCCGTGACTCGCGCCACCTCCACCAAGGCGCCGCCCTCTAGAGCCGATGGTTCGTCGTGACATTGGGTTGTTATGAGGTGCCGCCACAAGGTCAAGAAAAGGTCAAACAGGTCAGTCAGGCACTCACTACACAGAATACAGCGCATTGTCTCCAAGGCCTCTAGGATCATCAACTCTCCCCTCCCCTCAATCCATTCCATTTACCTCCAACGTACCTCAAAACGGGCAACAAAGATCATCTTGGACCCCTCCCATCCAGCAAACCACCTTTTCCAGTCTCTCCCTTCAGGGAGGCGCCTTAGGTCACTTGCTACAAAATCCACCCGTTTTAAAAACAGTTTCTTCCCCTCAGCAATAAGAACACTTAATTCCCTCCAATAACTTTTTGACTTTGATGTATACAGTGTCTTGTCTATGGTTTTTGTCTGTTCTTTTGCACTATGTATTGTTGGTGAGATTTGTGATTTGTGATGTGCTTTATTATTATTATTATTGTTGTTAGTGTTAATGTGCTAAAGCAGTACCATCATGTACCGAACCCAATTACCACCAACCCTGGTCGTGTGGCAAATAAAGTTTCTATTCTATTCTATTCTATTCAATAGTAGTTTTTAATGACACAGCGAGAACACACACCCCCGAGAAGGACCTCTGGAAACCCCGTGGCAGACCAACGCACTTGTCCCTCAAGATCCGAGGCGGATGGTCCAAGGAGTGGCGTATCCCCCAGGAACCGCCACAGGACCCCACCCCTCAAGAACCCGAGGCACGAAACGGACAGGAGGGTGTACACGGCGGCCAGCCAGGGTGCACATCATGCCCGGCACAGGAACAGGCAACTGACCAAGTGGCTACTCCGTAGGGGACGGAGTAGCCACTGGAGGAGGTACCGTAGACGGAGGACTTCAGCCGCGCAACCGAAACAGTCTCATGCTGACCCTCCATGTCCTGGAAGAATGTAGATGACCCATGCTCTAGGACTCGGAAGAGACCCTCGTACGGCCGCTGGAGGGGTGTCCGATGAGCATCGCTGCGCTGGAAGACGAACTGGTAGTCTCCAGAGCAGAGGGAACGTGCGGACGGAAGGACACATGACGAGACGTGGGCACCGGCGCTAGCTTGCCCAACGTCTGCCGAAGACGTTAGAGAGCGCCCGAAGGCTGCTCCACCTGGCCCCGTGCGGGCGGTATTAACTCCCTGGGCACCGTCAACGGAGAGCCATACACCAACTCGGCGAAGGAGGAGGCAATGTACGTGTTCCTGCACAGAGATGCTCATCGGACACCCCTCCAGCGGCCGTACTAGGGGGGGGGCTCTGAGGTAAGAGACCTGGTCAAGCAGTCGCCTGGTCAAGCGCGCTGACCACGTAAAACTATTTTGTTTCGTCAACAGTTACCCCTCATAGAGCAAATTGTGCCTCCTGCCTGCTGGAACTAGATGTCTGTCTCTTCGGTCCACAGAATAGGGAGTTTAAGTGCAACGGCGCTGTTATCCATCACGACGTGTGTTGAAAGGCGGGGTCACCAGTTGTAGCGGC
>JAXLNO010004444.1:85276-119142 GCA_038087875.1 Malacoraja senta
AATAATATTGTCGTGAAGTGTTGCAGTAAATATGAACGAACTTTTTTATCTTATCAATTCATGTTTACAAACTCACGTGACATTCTTTAAAAATGCATCTTTAAAAGTATATTAAATGCTATACCATAAACAGATCAAAGGGTGGAAGAGGCAGAAGCAGGTTAATTGTTTGATTAATGTCATTTGAAATAGTGAGACGTTTAATTGGCTATCAATATAAATTGATCATCGACTTTGATTGTGAATAACGTCAACATTCCATCAATCTGTCCAGCAGCATCGTAATTTCAATCGCCTTTACTCCACCGAAAAAAAATGATCATGGTGTAATGAGTTGACTCGAACACACATCAAGATGCAACACATGTTTATGAAATCTATTTACAGTAAGGATCTGCAATCATTACATCTCCCGAGCTGCTACTCATACTAACTAGCGTAGGCAAGCTCTTGATAATGTAAAGCACATAATAGGAGGAGTCACTACTAACATGCTCTATAAGGACATTATAGCCATAGAGGGAGTGCAGAGAAGGTTCACCAGACTGATTCCTGGGATGTCAGGACTTTCATATGAAGAAAGACTGGATAGACTTGGCTTATACTCGCTAGAATTTAGGAGATTGAGAGGGGATCTTATAGAAACGTACAACATTCTTATGGGGTTGGACAGGCTATATGCAGGAAGATTGTTCCCGATGTTGGGGAGGTCCAGGACAAGGGGTCACAGCTTAAGGATAAGGGGGAAATCCTTTAAGACCGAGATGAGGAAAAACGTTTTCACACAGAGAGTGGTGAATCTCTGGAACTCTCTGCCACAGAGGGTAGTTGAGGGCCAGTTAATTGGCTATATTTAAGAGGGAGTTAGATGCGGCCTTGTGGCTAAGGGGATCAGGGGGTATGGAGAGAAGGCAGGTACGGGATACTGAGTTGGATGATCAGCCATGATCATATTGAATGGCGGTGCAGGCTCGAAGGGCCGAATGGCCTACTCCTGCACCTATTTTCTATGTATCTCTGTATCTATAATTGGCCAGTATGAAAGCCAATCTTCATCTCTCTTTGTAGAAAGAATAGAAGCATCGGTGGCTAAGCAATAAAGGTGGAATGTTAATAATTCATTTGCAAAATTATACAAAATCGATATATCTAACGGGTGGCCTGCAAACCCGTCCGGCCCGTTTGCAGTACGGGTTCGCCTCACCTCCTTTCACTGGAGAAGATAACGGGGAGGGAAATGGGGACACGACAGGCGACCAGACAGGCAGGGAGTGTATACGAAACGCCAGACATCAGGATATGGAGTCGCAGGACGCGGTTCCGTCACCGGAAGGATGTGTTGAGTGTTGCTTCTGTAGATGACTCCGTCCGATTAGACCAGATAAGTGCGTGGCTCTTTGGCAGGGCTGTGGATGTCCCAAATGTTCATAGCCCTTATTTGTCTGGAGACTGACCACTTGACCACTTGACCACGTGCGAGAAGTGTAAGTGGCTTGCTGGATTCGTCGAAGAAGCATTTCTGCGTGTCACTTTTGATTTGTAGTTGCTTCTGAACTGCAGGCGGGGAACAAACTTGTGACTGCATAAGTTGCTGGGACACAGGCAGAGGAGCACGGGTTTGGCGAGACTTCAGTAATGAGTTGATTCGAACACAGATCAAGATACCACACATGTTTTTTAAAACTACTTACAGCAAGGATCTGCTGACATTTAATCTCCGAGCTGCTACTCATACTAACTAGCGTAGTCAAGCTCTTGATAATATAAAACACATAATTGGCGGAATCACTACTAACAAGCAATGCAATTGGCTTGTTAGTAGTGACTCTTGTAGTAGATTGTTAGTAGTGACTATTGTTAGTAGATTGGCTATGAAATCTACAATGAAATAGCCAATCTACATCTTTCCTTGTAGAAACAAAAGAAGCATCGGTGGTCAAGCAATATATGTGGAATGTAAATAATACAATTGCTCTCTGCAGTAATCCGGCGCGGCTGGCCAGACAAACAACACAATACCCCGCTGGAAATCTGCCCGGACTTCCTGGTTCTCGCCGAACTAGTATTACAGGACTGCATTATAGTCAAGGTCCACAAGGCTGTGGTCTCAGCAGCCCTCTGGGACAAATACATTCAGGACATCCACAGGGGCCACCGCGGCGCGGAGGGAACCCTCCAAAGGGCGCAACGCACGTTTTACTGGCCAGGAATGACCACATACATACGAGTAAAACCCGCAGTTTGCACCGTCTGGAAAGCCTGACGCCACATTAGCAAAGGCGGCCTTTACTGCCGCACCCGGTCCCTCCTCTCCGTGGTCCACGTTAGCCACCGACATCTTCGAGTGGCATCGGAAACACTATCTGTTTCTTGTTGACTCTTACTCGGGGCTGGTTAGAAATTGATTTACTTCAAACCACTACTTCTGAAGCAGTTATCGAGAAGTTGCAGCGTCACCTCTCCGTGCACGGCTCCCCTGCACGAATCACCAGCCAAGCTTTTAAAAACTTTGCAAAACAATGGAACTTTAAACATATTACCAACAGCCCGAGTTCCCACATTCCAACGGATTCGCGGAATGCGCTGTCCGTAGTGCAAAACAACTCACGGAGCAGTCATACCTTGCCAAATCACACGTGAATCTGGAACTGTTCAACCTATGGAATATTGCACGGGATCCCACTTCTGACAATATGTAATGAGTTGATTCGAACACACATCAAGATACAAAACATGTTTAGTAAATCTACTTACAGCAAGGATCTGCAGACATTACATCTCCGAGCTGCTACTCATACTATCTACCGTCGGCAAGCTCTTGATAATATAAAGCACATAATAGGCGGAGTCACTACCAACAAGCACAATAATTGGGTATTATGACATAGCCAATCTACACATGGCTATAAATATTTTGACGCATTTCCATCTTTCCAGCTTTAGCAGCTAGAACAGTTGAACATTAAAACCCACATTATGAACTTTACGATGCATGTTTAATGTATTTAGTTTTGCAGGATATATTGGTATTTTTAAACTCGTTATAACTAAACACAATCTGTAACTTCGCACTACGGATTTACAAGCAACCGAGTAAATGTATACATATTAATTTTCGCAATGATCTTTAAATATTCATAAAGACCAGCCGAATAAGTTGAATTGTATTACACCTCGTCCTAAAATCAGGACATTTATATAAAAGTAACTCTTTCAGCACCAATTAATCTTCTTGGCCTGTTTTAAATCACTGGGAAAAGTGGGTTTACTTCCATCATCCTTTGAAACTATATTTGAAATCAACTGGCGTAATTAGTAAGGATATATGCAGATAGCTATTAATGACTATGATATAGTTGGGATCACGGAGACATGGCTACAGGGTGACCAAGGCTGGGAGCTGAACATCCAGGGATATTTAATATTCAGGAGGGATAGATAGAAAGGAAAAGGAGGTGGGGTAGCGTTGCTGGTTAGAGAGGAGATTAACGCAATAGAAGGAAGGACATTTGCTTTGAGGATGTGGAATCGATATGGTAGATCTGAGAAACACTAAGGGGCAGAACACGCTAGTGGGAGTTGTGTACAGGCTACCTAACAGTAGTAGTGGAGTTGGGAATGGAATCAAACAGGAAATTAGAAATGCGTGCAACAAAGGTAAAACAGTTATAATGGGTGACTTCAATCTACATATAGTTTGGGTGAATAAAATTGGTAGGGGTGCTGAGGAACAGATTTCTTGGAATTTATGCGGGATAGTTTTCTAACCAACATGTAGAGGAACCAACGAGAGAGCAGGCTATTCTAGACTGGGTATTGAGTAATGAGGAGGGTTAGTTAGCAGTCTTGTTGTGCGTGGCCCGTTGGGCAATAGTCACCATAATATGGTTGAGTTCTTCATTAGTATGGAGAGTGACATAATGAATTCAGAAACAAGTGTTCTGAACTTAAAGAAAGGTAACTTTGAGGGTGTGAGACGTGAATTGGCCAAGATAGACCGGCAATTGATTCTTAAAAGGTTGACGGTGGATATGCAATGGAAGGCAATTAAAGGCTGCATGGATGAACTACAACAATTGTTCATCCAGTTTGGCAAAACAATAAATCAGGATAGGTAGTGCATCCGTGGGTAACCGGGAAATCAGGGATAGTATCAAAAGAAAAGATGAAGCATACAAATTTGCCACAAAAAGCAGCCTACCAGAGGACTGGCAGAAATTCAGAGTCCAGCAGAGGAGGACAAAGGGCTTAATCAGGAAAGGGAAAAGAGATTATTAAAGAAAACTGGCAGGGAAAATAAAAACTGACTGCAATTTTTTTTATAGATATGTGAAGAGAAATAGATTAGTTAAAACAAATGTAGGTCCTTTGCAGTCAGAAACAGGAGAATTGATCATGGGGAACAATGCCATTGCAGACCAATTGAATAACGTCTTTGGTTCTGTCTTCACTGAGGAAGACATAAATAATCTGCCGGCAATAGCAGGGGAACGGGGGTCAAATGAGATGGAGGAACTGAGTGAAATCCAGGTTCACCGGGAAGTGGTGTTAGGTTAATTGAATGGCTTAAAAGGCCGATAAATCCCCAGGGCCAGATAGGCTGCATCCCAGCATACTTAAGCACGTAGCCCCAGAAATAGTGGATGCATTAGTGATAATTTTTCAAAACTCTTTAGATTCTGGAGTAGTTCCTGTGGATTGGAGGGTAGCTAATGTAACCCAACTTTTTAAAAAGGGACGGAGAGATAAAACGGGGAATTACAGACCAGTTAGTCTAACATCGGTAGTGGGGAAACTGCTAGTCAGTTATTAAAGTTGGGATAGCAGCACATTTGGAATGGTGAAATCATTGGACAAAGTCAGCATGGATTTATGAAAGGTAAATGATGTCTGACGAATCTTATAAAGAATTTCGAGGATGTAACTAGTAGAGTGGATAAGGGAGAACCAGTGGATGTGTTATATCTGGACTTTCAGAAGGCTTTGGACAAGGTCCCACATAAGATATTAGTGTACAAACTTAAAGCACACGGATTTAGGGTTCAGTATTGATGTGGATAGAGAACTGGCTGGCAGACAGGAAGCAAAGAGTAGGAGTAAACGGGTCCTTTTCAGAATGGCAGGCAGCGACTAGTGGGGTACCGCAAGGCTCAGTGCTGGGACCCAGCTATTTACAAAATATATTAATGATTTGGACGAGGGAATTGAATGCAACATCTCCAAATTTGCGGATGACACGAAGCTTGGCGGCAGTGTTAGCTGTGAGGAGGATGCTAGGAGCCTGCAAGGTGACTTGGATAGGCTGGGAGAGTGGGCAAATGCATGGCAGATGCAGTATACTGTGGATACATGTGAGATTATCCACTTTGGTGGCAAAAACAGGAAAGTAGACTATTATCTGAATGGTGGCCGATTAGGAAAAGGGAGATGCAACGAGACATGGGTGTCATGGTACACCAGTCATTGAAAGTGGGCATGCAGGTGCAGCAGGCAGTGAAGAAACCGAATGGTATGTTAGCATTCATAGCAAAAGGATTTGAGTATAGGAGCAGGGAGTTTCTAGTGCACTTGCACAGGGTCTTGGTGAGAACACACCTGGAGTATTGCGTACAGATTTGGTCTCCTTATCTGAGGGAAGACATTCTTGCCATAGAGGGTGTACAGAGAAGGTTCATCAGACTGATTCCTGGGATGTCAGAACTTTCATATGAAGAAAGACTGGATAGACTTGGCGTACTCGCTAGAATTTAGAAGATTCAGTGGGGATCTTATAGAAACTTACAAAATTCTTAAGGGGTTGGACAGGCTAGATGCAGGAAGATTGTTCCCGATGTTGGGGACGTCCAGAACAAGGGGTCACAGTTTAAGGATAAGGGGTAAATCTTTTAGGACCGAGATGAGAAAAAACATTTTTCACACAGAGAGTGGTGTATCTCAGGAATTCTCTGCCACAGAAGGTAGTTGAGGCCAGTTCATTGGCTATATTTAAGGTGGTGTTAGATGTGGCCCTTGTGGCTAAAGGTATCAGGGGATATGGGGAAAAGGCAGATACAGGATACTGAATTGGATGATCAGCCATGACGGTGCAGGCTCGAAGGGCCGAATGGCCTAATCCTGCACTTATTTTCTATGTTTCTATGTTTCTATATCTTGAGTTTAGCAAACATTGAGCTTGCTATTGATAGGGTTAACGTGTTGTGATTTATGTCTATTAATATTCAGATTTCCATCTGCATGGAAAGCAAAATGCGACCAAGGTTTATCAGCTAGATTATTGTCCATTGGTGTTGAATTCAGCAGTCAAAGGGAGCAATGCAATTCTTAGACATAATCGATATTAATTTTAACACGAAACACAATAATTTACCCATATATTTGCATTGGCCTTTTAGGCTTGGGTAGGCTCTAAAACCAGGTCATAAGCCACAATTTTACTTCTACTTTACACTATCCCCTCGATTTAGTTTAAATCAAATTGGATCAAATCCTTCTTGCTTTTCTTATCTTCACGGTGTATTTAGTTTCAATCAAACTCAACATTCATTTGCAGCTATTATTTATAATATATAACAAGTGAATAATGTTACTTACTGCTGGAATAAACGCGAACGGTATATGCGCAACGTGTCTAGTGTTCGCGCGGGTTGGGGCCGGGCGGGGCATGGGGTGAGGTTGACGGTTATGGTTTGATTACAGTATACGCTTTGCCTTATTATGGTGCAAACGACATGAATGTTCTATATGAAATCTACCAGATAATAAGTTATTGGCGAATCCTTGAAAAATTCCTCCATTGAAATGAGTGGTGACTGAATTTCCAACGATTCTGAATCGCGTTCAGCAATGGCTTTCGGATAAATGCACGAACAAGTAAACATCGCCACGAGCTCACCATTGCTCTGCGATGGAAGAACATCAGTAGTTTTATCAAAATCTGCAGGTCTGAAAGGAAGATCAACGAAGGCACTACAATGTGCCAAGATTTGAGGTCTCCGCATACTTGTCTAGAATTAATCTGCTTTGGGAATTAATCTTACATGTGATATATTGTCTTTCGCAGTGGTCAAAACGATGGTCTTTCGAAGTGATCAACCCAAATACTTTGTTTTCTTCAGAACTCGAAGCTATTAAACAACGCCTCAACTATTCAGGTAATAAATGTCAATGCATATGGAAAGTGCGTCGCTTCTGCACTTCTGATGGAGGACGTGGTGTTGTAAGCAACAACTACCTAGGAGCTGCCTTAATATAAAACACTAAATGTTAGAGTAACTCAACGCGTCTGGTAATATGTTTGTAGAATAGAGTAAGGTTTTGTCACTGCCGGGACTCGTCTTCAGATTCATTGTGCTGGGAGTGGGGCAATACAACACCTGGCGAGTGATAGTGGTCAGGAGTATCGGTTTCAATTGGCAAATGGTTAGACAAAGCAGGGAGAGGAAAAGGCAAAAAGCGTCATATGAGGAGGAAAATATAGAAGAGCGGTGCCTTGTGTAGTCAAACGAAAGTATATGTGTGGAAATGGACTGAAGGCAGATGGAAGGGTTTGAATTGGTGCGCATCCAGTCAAGGCACAGGGAAGAAAATGCAAATTCAAGGGTAGATATTGTTTTATACTTTAGGTATATACGAATGGAAAATTCAGTGTTCATACTAGTGAACATCATCCTCGTGGAACAAGTTGCTCTTCTTTCAGTTCGTGTGCAACCTTACCTGTCAATGGAGGAAGCCCAGAACAAAACAGCCATTGTGGGAACAAGGAGGTTATTAAAAATCGTTTGCAACCGGGAAATCCAGCGAGCCTTTGCGTAAATGTTCAGCGAAAGGATCGGCTGGTAACAGTTGGCTCGTCGATGTAAAGTAGGTCACACCGTGACACCTCTGTCTCACCTAGAATGATAGGTGAGCTCCCTGGATATACCTGATAGATGAGGTATAAGTACAGGTGCATGGTAAAGCACTGCACGTTATCCTGCGGTTGCATGGTAAAGTACCCGGGGAGGGTGGTCTTTGTGGAAAGGGATGATGGAAACAAGCAGTTACTGATTGTGCGGTTTCGTCGCAATGTGGAAAAGTTATGGGGATGAAACTTTTTGACGAGTAGTCAGATCACGTGCAGGATGGCAGACATGTCGTTGAATGCAGAGTTTGATTCGGAGGCTTGTGCCGTGAAACGTTAAGACCTCGCGGAGTGTATTCTTGTCTCGTTTGCGAGGATGGGAATAGAGCAGACATACGAACATAGAGATGGCGCGGATGGCGAATTCATCGGAATGGGGAAGGGGTGAATTAGGTTATCAAGAAGTGAAACAAAATTTCACCGGTTTTCCACAATCTATCGTATCAATAATTCAATATGCAACTCATGCTCCTGGCACCTGGTTGTCCCATCAGACTACAAACATGCCAATCACTGCAGAATCTAAGCCACATAAATATGCACATTTATTTGAGAATTGGTGGTTCACAGGTGACGTTTTTTACCAATGGTATTCTCTTTCCAGGCGAAGGAATACTTCAAGCAAAATTAAGTAATTATCAGGATAAATTTAACGTGCCGTAAAAGTTGTTATTTTATGTGTTCATGACATGATTATACGTATCACCAATCACTATTTAAATATCTGATTTGAATTATGAACTGATACAAAGTACATGTTTGTTCTGCATCATGGTATTTTCAAATGGCATCACAGAGAATACATAATTTTATTTGCGCAGTAAATTTTTCGATAAGAGCTACATAATTAATGCGAAAGATGTTCCCTGCTTTTCTTTGGAGAAAATTGCTTCCAACCATCTATGCAATTTATTGATAAAAATCTTATATCACAGCTATTCCACCATACTTTCCGTCAATTTAATAGCGCTGAAAAGTCGTCGTGCTTTTATTTTTCTTCTAATGAAATCCACGAATGCATCGTCAAAGAACAGATTGAGAAACAAGTTACGTTCGCAACCATTGTTACCAGCTCAAAATATTGGGCATGCTGCCGTCAAATTTCCTAGAAAAAGGTCATGTGGCGGACCGACGTGGGTATAATCAAGGAAAGAGGTCGAAATATCATTTGATCGTAATAAAAAGCAGCGGGTTGGGCGTAACATATATTGACCACTGGAAAACGTATTTTGTACGATCTCAACGATACTATATAAATTTTGGACATGTGCACTCTCGCACTCATGTTCACTTCAGTGTATCATTTTCAATAACTTTGGACATGGCTTATTTGCATCGCTAAAAGTTCGTCTCCATCGCACAATGTTGCGACAATAATCGACTTAAAAAAAATTCTAGAACATAATTGCGAAATAAACCAACAGTTAAAATGCTGAGTGCCACTGAAAATCAGGGGTCGGCTATAACATCCGCGTATGTGTCTAATGTCGAGTGTAGACAAAACACCATATGTCACTACTTAATGGTGCCTGTATATTTATTTCCTCAGTGCAAGCGCTTATGGAATCGAAAGGTCAGGAATTGTAACGGTTGTATTATGGTTGCTTATAATATTATTGATCACATTGTATTACGCTTTTCATCAATTACGTGTGTAATCGCAACAGATTAGGGAAAAAAACAATGTTAATATCAACTGGTTGAATACATGTGAGTTGCGTTGTGTGCAGGCGTAATCTTGAACAATTACATAGAAATGAAAAGTTAATTACGTGTTTCAACTTTTTGATAACCGTATCTTTATTCCACCTAAATAACTTTATGATTACAAAGCACAGCGTAGATGAGGAAATACATACGTTCAAAATGTATTTTTTTTTGTATTATATTTTAATCACAAAACAGTTAAATGGGCTGGAAAAGTGAGGAAGGAAATGTCAGCTACAAAGATTTGAAGTTGAGAAGAGAATATGGGAAGTGATTAGTTAAGCGATGATAAACTATTAAGGGAGTATGGTATGCAAAACGAAGAATAGACACTGAAGTTACCATTAGACACATCAATGTTTCGGAACAAAATGCGCTGTGCACAATATTAATGTACACCTGGTGTGAAGATAGATATACTTGCAGTGAGGCAAAAAGACGTTGAGGATTATATATTAACTTATCTGCGTCCACATCCAGAGGCCAGATCGTTTCAATAAGATCCGAAATATCTTCCTCATTTTGTCAATCGATTACCAATTTCATAGATACATAGATAGATACATAGAAAATAGGTCCAGGAGTAGGCCATTCGGCCCTTCGAGACTGCACCTCCATTCAGTATGATCATCGCTGATCATCCAACTCAGTATCCCTTACCTGCCTTCTCTCCATACCCCCTGATCCCTTTAGCCACAAGGGCCACATCTAACTCCCTCTTAAACATAGCCAATCAACTGGCCTCAACTACCCCCCGTGGCAGAGAATTCCAGAGATTCACCACTCTCTGTGTGAAAAATGTTGTTGTCATCTCGGTTTTAAAGGATTTCCCCCTTATCCTTAAGCTGTGACTCCTTGTCCTGGACTTACCCCAACATCGGGAACAATCTTCCTGCATCTAGCCTCTCCAACCCCATAAGAAGTTTGTAAGTTTCTATAAGATCCCCTCTCAATCTCCTAAATTCTAGCGAGTACAAGCCGAGTCTATCCAGTCTTTCTTCATATGAATGTCCTGACATCCCAGGAATCAGTCTGGTGAACCTTCTCTGCACTCCCTCTATGGCAATAATGTCCTTCCTCCGATTTGGAGACCAAAACTGTACGCAATACTCCAGGTGTGGTCTCACCAAGATGCTGTACAACTGCAGTTGAACCTCCCTGCTGCTATACTCAAATCCTTTTGCTATGAAAGCTAACATACCATTCGCTTTCTTCACAATTTCGCATGTATCATAGCTGAACACGAAAGAAACGCCCCTTGGTTAATATTTGAATAATAGAATCTTAAGTATCGGGTAATATTTAAGCTTGGGCGGTGACAAATGCGCTGGTAGTTTCAGAAATTGAGGAGAATTCGCGCCGTACTGTAATGACGCGGAGGGTGTGTGAAACCAATCACATGGAACCAAGATTACATGGAATCACATGTTCCCATATGGCGAATGTGATAATATATTTTATTAACATGCTTTTTAAACACAATTTTGCTTCCTATCTATATTCTTTTAAAACACTGTGTGTGTGTGTGTGTGTGTGTGTGTGTGTGTGTGTGTGTGTGTGTGTGTGTGTGTGTGTGTGTGTGTGTGTGTGTGTCTGTGTCTGTGTCTGTGTCTGTGTCTGTGTCTGTGTCTGTGTCTGTGTCTGTGTCTGTGTCTGTGTCTGTGTCTGTGTCTGTGTCTGTGTCTGTGTCTGTGTCTGTGTCTGTGTCTGTGTGTG
This sequence comes from Malacoraja senta, assembly GCA_038087875.1. Classification (NCBI taxonomy): domain Eukaryota; kingdom Metazoa; phylum Chordata; class Chondrichthyes; order Rajiformes; family Rajidae; genus Malacoraja; species Malacoraja senta. The sequence continues at coordinate 96,600 of JAXLNO010004444.1, forward strand.
TTTGTGTGTGTTTGTGTGTGTTTGTGTGTGTGTGTGTGTGTGTGTGTGTGTGTGTGTGTGTGTGTCATTATTTTTGCCTTTGATTCGTTCCTCCGCGAAAACCAGACGCAACAACGCCGAGATTTTTACCATTTCGCTCGCGGTTTTACTTTTTCATTCGCTCATCCACTGCTCATTAAATTTAGTAATTTTTCTGTACACATTTCTAATAAAATCCTCCCCCCCCCCACTCACTCATTTTTATCCTCCAGCTGGTCACCTTCTCAACGCGTGCCCGGCGGGACCATAACGGCTGCTGCCGCCCGGCTCTCCTCCACTCACCCCGCGGCCCGGCCCTGTCACGCTGGCGGAAGCCAAAGATCGGCTGGTCACCCCGCTGCCTTTCGTCGTCCTACGTGCCAATGGCTCAGCTAACAGAGACAAGCCTAAATGAAGATTTCATCCTATATTTGACAGTTGATTCGCGATTAATTCTTTAATAATGCCAACTTTCACAAGATTTTTACATATTCTGATTCACATTTTTCCCTTCGAGGCAGAGATTAATGTCATTGAACATTTTATGTTGTTTTTCTCTCTCGACGTATCACTGATTAATTACCTTGAATGTCAATCGGTCCTGCTTCAAATGATGACGTATTTGAATTTCAAACTGAACAGTTTCAGCTGATAACGTCACAATGGATAGATTCGAAGGGAGAGGGCGAATTTCTATTGCAACACGCAGGGCAAGTGCAATTGGATTTTTTTTAATAGCACTGCGGAGGGAGGCAAGGAGAGTGCTGGAATCTTACGTTCGGAAATAGCTTGAGTTGGAGGACAGCGCGTCCCGTGGGGGGCTAGGGGTAGGGAACGGGTGCGTTGGGGGAGCAGTCCCAACGGGGCTGCACTTGGTCTAGTAAACCAATAAAATGCACTCTTCTTTCGGTAACACAAATTACAAGAACTTTTAAAAACATATAATGTTGAATTTTTTTTCTTGGCAGAATTACATGGAATTATTCGAAGATTCGGTAATAAAACATTATCTATTTCCCTGGACTTTTGATTCAAATACTCATAGAAAATATGTACAAGAGGTGGTCATTCGGCTCATCGAGCGTGTACCGCCATTCAGTGTGATCATGGCTGAACGTCCCAAATCCATAACCCCTGCCTGCCTTCTCCCCATTTCACGTGATTCCACTAGCCCCTAGTGCTCTAACTCTCTCTTAAATCCATCCAGTGATTTGGCCTCCATTGCCCTCTGTGGCAGGAAATTCCACAAATTCACAACTCTCTTGGTAAAACGTTTTTTTTCTCATCTCACTCCTAAATGGCCTCCTCTTTATTCTAGGAATGTGGCCCCTGGTTCTGGACTCTCCCAATATTAGGACCATTTATCCTGCATCTAGTTTGTCCAGTCCTTTTATAATTGTATATGTTTCTGTGAGATCACCTTCATCCTTCTTAACTCGAGTGAATACAAGCATTGTCTTTGCAATCTTTCCTAATATGTCATTCACGCCATCCCAGGCATCAATCTCGTGAACCTACGCTGCACTGCCTCAATCACAAGGATGTCCGTACGTAGTTATCACGATTCAATACGTAGTTAAAACGAAATGTATGCTGGATTCAATTATTCGGATAATTGAATGGAGTAAGTACATCTTGAAGAGCAAATTCTGAAGAGCACAATTAAATATGTATTCAAGCAACATACAAGAAAGAAAAATAATCAATTGTCAGTAAAGTAACAATACAAAATAACAGGTCCGACGCCCCTCTGAGTATTCGTTTTTCCTGTCTGGCTTTCAGCAAGCTCTCCCTCTTTGTGAAGCTCTTTTCTCACCCCGAAGGTGAAGCACATTTCTCTCCCCGAAGATTAAGCTCATGCTCTCGTGGTAGAACAGTGTATTTGTATAATATTTGTTATCTCTAAGAACAACAAGTGATTATGTGTCAAACTAGCCTTCCTCCTTGGTACCATAATGGCGTGAATTATGTGTCCTACCAGACAACGAGCTAGTCTCGGAGGTCTCTAGGAAGGCAAAGCTTATCTTAGTGATGTCGCAGGTGGCCTCATAATTTACTGGTGCCTTCGAATTAGCATAAGCATTTTTCGAAAACATCTACTTATTTTTCCTAAGCAGGGTTTGATATCTGCTGCTGCAAATTTAACTGATATCTCCTTGTTACGTTATTTTGAATGTTGAACCCTTACATTGCACAAGCGGGCATCGTTGGGTTGCTTAAATACAGATTGCCCGCCGATTATCATTTGGTGGTTGCTGGGTCCCTTATGCCCATGTGATCCATTGGCTTTATTCGGTGCTTATTTACGACAAATATTCCACAAGAAAGATTCCATCTTAGTTATTATAAGAAGTATCTGTTGTTTAAATGGAAACTAAATTAGACTTGGTTTAATATATTAAATTAAGATAGGATAACAGATTGATTGATCTTCACATAAAGAGAGCATTGTATAATATTATTTACGTTTACAGTGGCCGAAACATGGCTGCTTTCATCTCAGACAGGACACCGAGGTGAAAGGTTCCATGCGCATGGATTTCAACATGTTTAGTTTACATTGTGTCATGATTTCAGAGGATACCATTGAAGAAAAGACAAATGGTAAAATCTCTAATTCCTTACACACGACTTTACCCACATCTGAAGAACTGTCCCGACCACAAATGTCGCCTACCAGAGTTAAGTTTCTGTTTGTCGAACCTGAAGTAGAACTCGTTCAGATCGTTGGTCAGCTGACGATTGGCCAAGGAGCGGAGAGGGGGTTCCTCTTGCAGCTGGTGATCTCTTGCAAGCCGTTCCAAACTGAGGATGAGTAATTAGCTGAGAACTTGCTCTTCAACGTGCACGGTAGCGTGCATTCTGACTGCTTGCGTCGTGGCCTGGTTTGGCAACTTGAACGTCCAGGAGCAAAAAAGACTACAACAATTTGTGACCCCTCCCCAGTCCATGACCGGCTTTTACCTCTCCATCGTCTAAGGGATATATCGTAGTCGCTGCCTCAAAAAGGCTGCCAAATCATCAAGGACCCACACCATCCTGGCCGCACATTGATATCTATCGAGGGGGCGCCGTCGAGTATGGCTGCTGTGCCTGCAGCTGTCTGTCCTTTTCATCCTTTTTTTGTTTTGGTGTCTTAACTGTTTTGTTCTGAGCTCCAGTCTTTTGTGTGTGGGGGGGGGGGTGGGGGAGGGGGAAACTGTATTTTCGGTCCCTACCTGGTCAGCGTTGCAGCTTTCCACCGAGACGCATCTTCGCCCCTTCCTCGTGGCCAACAAACGGACCTGGAGGAGCGTTTCCTGCCGGGTCCGGCCAGAACCTCAGCTTCGGCGGCCGCATAGCGCTGAAGCACCATCGCGGAGCGGGCGATGCCTTACACGGGTCGCCGTGTGGTAAGCACCGGAGTGCTGAACCCGCCGACTCCAATATCGCGGAGCTGTGGTCGGGGGCATCCAGCTGCGGGCGGTGCTGAGTTTAAACACCACGGAGCCAGGGATTAATCACCGAGATCGCCAGTCTTGGAGTTCCGAACATCGCAGCCTGTGGACTTCGGGAGCCGCGGTCTCCGGGGAGGAAGCGGCCGTTCCAAGCACTGCAAGTCGCGGAATTGTTCTCAAGACGGCGGAACTTCATCATCCGGTGAGAGAGCCTGCAACATCGGGCAGCCGTTGCGCCGACTGCGGTCGCCTCAATAGGGCCGACCATGGGTGAACAAGAGGACTGCACTTTGTTGCCTTCCCTCACAGTGGGAACCATTGTGGGGGTTGTGTTATGATTGTGTTAAGTTATTTAATGATGTGTTTTATATTTATTGGTATGCTGCAGATGGCTCGGAAAACATGGCTGCTGGGGGTGAGAGTGAACAGTGGCGCGATTGGCTGCCGCTGCTCTCTCTCCGAATTGTGTATTGTTGCTGTATATGTTGTTTTTGTTTCATGCTTGTTTAATTGTAAGGTTTCGTGTTTGCTTTAATTGTAAGGTGTCCTTGAGAGTCCTGAAAGGCGCCCTATAAATAAAATGTATTATTATTATAATTATTTCACAATTGCCATCTGAAAGAATCTACAGGAGCCTGAAAACTGTAACGCCCAGGTTCAGGAACAGCTGCTTCCCTACAACCTTCATGCTATTAAACAAAATAACCAATAAGCTCTGAGCTGCGAACTGCAAAATACTATATTATTATTGCATTATATTTGTTATTTATTGAACTTTTTCTTGTTGTCTTAATCTTCCCACGTTATGAACTAAGTTTACATATTCACATACTCTGTTGTGCTGCAGCAAGTAAGAATTCCATTGTCCCACAACGGACATATGACAATAAAGCACTCTTGACTCTTGACTCTTGACTCTCAACTTCTCACAGTAGCATTCCTTGGCAGCTCTGATTCCTCTTCACAGCTTGTCCTTTGCCTGCCCGCAGAGGACTGCAGCCTCGCTCCTGTTGGCCTCATCTTTAGACATGCGGAGCAGTCTGAGTTTTGCTGTAAACCAACGCTTGTCGTTGTTCAAACTCTGTGCCGAACAACAGTCACCAGTCTACACAGACATTTTCAACCAGTCCCTGCAAACTTGTACTGTCCCTGCCTGCTTCAAAGTCTCCAATATTGTCCATTACCTAACAAAATACAAAGATTACTGGTCATAATGAATACAATCCTCTCCCACTGACCTCTGAAGTCATGAAGACCCTTGAAAGAATTGTGCTGGCCCACCTGAAAACCCCCCACAATCCCATGCTGGACCCTCTGCCGTTTGCATGCCGGGCCAATAGATCAGTGGATGACGCAGTCAACCTAGACCTGCACCTCATCCTGCAGCACCTAGACGGCCAGGGGACATATGCAAGGATTTGATTTGTGGATTTTAGCTCTGCATTCAACACCATTGTGCCAGAGCTACTAAGCTCCACTCTCACAGTTAACTGTGCCTGAACACTTCTGTCAGTGGATCACTAACTTCCTGAGAGACAGGAAGCAACGTGTGAGGCTGGGAAAGCACATCTCGGACCGCAGACCCGCAGCAGAGGAGCACCTCAAGGCTGCGTAGTCTCCGCTCACATTTACTCTCCCTACACCAACGACTGCACCTCGAAAGACTGCTCTGACAAGCGTATCAAGTTTTCGGACGTCCAGGTTGGGGTATAATCCGTTTACAGACAGGAAGTGACACAACTGGCGTCCTGGTGCCTGTGTAAAATCCTGGAGCTCATTGCTCTTAAGATAATGAATTAATAGTAGACTGTGGAGTCCTTTTTATGTTCCTTGGAACCATCATCTCCAAGGATATTAAACGGAGGTCCACCATTGATTCCACAGTAAAAAATGCCCAACAGAGGATGTACTTCCTGCGGCAGTTAAGGAAATGCAATCTGCTACAGGCAATGATGTTCCAATTCAATACTGCTAGCGTAGAGTCTTTCCTCACCTTCTCCATCTTGGTCTGGTTTGGCTCAGGCACGAAGCATGTCATCAGGAGGCTGCAGCGAATGGTTCGTTCAGCAGAGAATGTCGATGGCTGCAATGTCCCCCGCCCCCATTGACGAACTTTACACTACAAGGGCCAGTAAGCAAGCGGGTAAGTTCGTCTCTGACCCCTCTCACCACAAACTCTTTTAAGCGCTTCCCGCTGGTGGGCGACGCCGGACCTTCAAAGCCGCCACAGCCAGATATAAAACAGCTTTTTTTACACGAGCTCTACTCAATAACCAAAAGTCTCCACCCACCTTTTGCTCTGGCATTTTATTTCATTCACTGGTTCAAAACTATTATGTTGTATTCTTAATGGTTTAATGTTTTATGTTTTAATCTTAATGGTCTACTGTTACTAGCAAGCGGAGCACCAAGGCAAATTCCTCGTATGTGTACACACTTGGCCAATAAACTTATTCATTCGTTCATTCATGACGGCCAGAGAAACAGCCTCACCGGCTATTTTTGTTTTACTCGAGAGTCTATGCATCTGTGGTTACGTGTGTCTCTTTGCGCATACAATTTCCCGTCATTGATTTTCAGTTGGATGGGATTTTAAAAGTAGATTACGTTTCAAGGAAATTTGCAACGTCTCCGTTTTGGCTTAAAGTTGACTTGAGCGGCTTGCAGAAAAGCACAACTAAAATGTAATTGTAAATCGCGCTCTATAATGAACAGTCATACTTGGCGAAGCTCGTAGAAAAGTAAACGGTTATCATGCATCCAATATTCAAGTTCGTATATAACCATGGACCGAAGATCAATCACCTTAACAGAAAGTGCAGTGAAAGGGATGTTTTCGTTCAAACTATCAAATTGTCTTTGACTCCTCTCGCTGATGATATGTTCCAGAGTAATGAATGAATGAATGATATCTTTTATTTCGAACGATTAAAAAAAGAAGAAAAGAAAAGATGAAAATGAATAATAAATAAAGGAAAATTATATATATACACATATATATATATATATATATATATATATATATATATATATATATATATATATATATATATATATATACACATAAATACATACACACATACATACATATACATGTACATAGATACATACATACATATACACATATACACACATACACATATACACATTTTGGACGACAGATGGCGCAATGGGCTAAGTGTTCGGCTGGCAACCGGAAGGTAGCCGGTTCGAATCCCGCTTGGAGTGCATACTGTCGTTGTGTCCTTGGGCAAGACACTTCACCCACCTTTGCCTGCGTGTGAATGTGTGTGAATGTGTGTGAGTGAATGGTGGTGGTCGGAGGGGCCGTAGGCGCAAATTAGCAGCCACGCTTCCGTCAGTCTGCCCCAGGGCAGCTGTAGCTACAGAAGTAGCTCACCACCACCGAGTGTGACTGAGGAGTGAATGAATAATGCGATGTAAAGCGCCTTGAGTATTAGAAAGGCGCTATATAAATCCAATCCATTATTATTATTATTATTATACATAACATATATGTACATACATAAATTAAAAAATCAAAAGCCAATTTCAACCTTATACACATTAGACTCGTTCGAAAATGGATAGGAAGAAGCCTATGCTTGTCAAGTCCTACCCCCATTCGTCACCATTAACAAATGCAAAATTCAATCAAATAAACTAAACAGACAATTCAAATAAAACTACTCCAATCAAGCTATTAAGAAAAAAAGAACAAAAAAAGAAAAGAACAAATAGATCAAGCAGCATTAACATCTGTGAGATTTACATTCTCCTTCCTCATTACTGTACTTTTCAAAGATATATCTTTTGTACATTTTTTTAAATTGCATTATATTCATACTTTGTTTAATCGTTTCATCAAGACCATTCCACAAAACCACCCCACAAATGGAAATACGCATACTTTTTTAAATTGGTAATCATTCTATCGTTTCAATTTACAGCACCAAATAATGTTTTTTTGTTCTCTGTATCATCAACGAAGTTGTCATACACAAATGCGATCTGGCCAAAGATATGTATCGAATCAGCAGAAGCTTTTACTTTTATGCCTTGCAAGTTGTTCCCGGTCATTGTCGTGTTATGTATCTTTAAAACATGCCAAACTATTATTCCTAGGATTGGGATAAAACAATAACAGAATAATATACATTGCACACACTCGAAATGTACTCAGTTGCCTCAAAAGCGAATGCGAAAAAATATTCCAAAACTGCAGAGACGCCGATGCTAGAGAGTCCGGAAATAATTGACGCTGAACCTAGAGATAAAAACCATAAGGATGGTCAAACTCAGCAGCCCAAACACAATCCTTCAAGGGAATGAAATTATACTCCAATCCTTAGCTGCACGCTGGCTACTTTCACTTCGTGAACCCAATCGAAGATCTTCAACTGGAGAAAAACACAAAAAGCTGAAGTAACTCAACGGGTCTGACAGCAACTCTGGATACAAGGACTGCCTGACGTTTCTGGTCGAGACCCTTCATCAGACGTGTAGAATAATATGATTTTCGTTTGCAGTGGCCAAAAAATGAGTTTTTACTTCTCTGATAGTACAGCGACGTGAAGGGTTCTTTACACAAGGATTTCAATACAATATGTTGAGTTAACACTATTTCATGATCTCAGAGCATTCTTGCCTTCCCGAACGGGAAGCACGTTTGCGTTTTTGATTTTTTTTTTCAATACAAATAATATCTCTGTATTAACATTAACTTATTTCAAGCATGAGCGGAAGTCTTTATATTTTATCAATATCTATATAATTTCCTAGTCTTACATCTTATACGCAATTTGACAAAACATGATTTTTGAAGAGGGAAAAATAAAAACAAACTGTCAATATTTTTTTAATTAAATTTTGCCTGAGTAACTGAATTAGTTTGAACCTCTGTGAAAATCTGGCCCTTTACGAATATTTTAGTTTTCTATAATATGAAAATATTAAATCTCAACAACAATGTTATTCACTCTTTTCTATTTGATCCACAGAAAATGAATCGCTGAATTTAGCACTTCAGAGCATGAGTGAGGAAAACACAATTCTATCATATTCCAATAATATGGGATGAAATACAACATTGCTTTAATCTTCATCACCGTCTTTATGTAATGCTATGCTTTTCAAACAAGCTAGAAATCCCCATTTACAAATATGTATCATAGAATAATTAACGCGGGCAGAGATACAATTCAACTTATATTTTCCAGTTTGTACCCTGGACACACAAGGGGCAAACATTGGAATTGTGAGCAATAAAACACATCTAGAGGAACAAGATTGAATGAAATTGGGCAGAAGACTGAAAAGCATAACCTGCAGGGTAGTGATCTCAGGATTGCTTCCAGAACCCCGTGCTGGTAAATGTAAGAATAGGAAGTTAGAGCATAAGAAAGTTTGGTTGAGGTGTTCGCGCATGGGGCAGGGATTCAGCTTTCTGGATAATTGGCATCTCCTCCGGGGAAGTTGTGACCTCTATAAAAGGGACGGACTGCATTTAAACTGGTGGGAGTCCAACGACCTGCCAGGGGGGCGAGATCTCGTGCAGAGGCACAGGAGCGGCTAGAAGTTGGTATGGAGTGTGCTGTGGGAAAGGTTAATGGACAGAAGAAGCAAAAAGCCAGAGAGTGAGGAAGGGGGGTTGTATTAAGCCAAGCATTTTAATGCAAGGGGGGCATGACCGGTAAGGGAGATGAGCTTAGGGCGTGGATAGTACACGCGGCTGGGACGTTGTAGCCATGACTGAAACCTGTTTAAGGGAGGCGCAGGAATGGCAGCTCAATGATGCGGGGTACAAGAGCTTCAGGAGAGACAGGGGTAAGGACAAAAAGAGGAAGGGGGGTTGCATTGTTTGTTAAGGAGGATGTCACGGCTGCGTTCAGAGTTGACATTACGGACGGTTCGTCTAGTGAAGCTCTATGGGTGGAACTGAGGAACAAGAAAGGGATGATCGCTTTGTTGGTGTGTGCTACAGACCTCTAAATAGTCAACGAGAATTAACAGAGCAAACGTGCCGGGAGATTGCAGACAACTGCAGGTCAAATGAGGTTGCTGTAGTAAGGGATTTCAACTTTCCGAATATATAAAGGGTAAATCATAACGTGAAGTGTTTAGATGGGGTGCAATTCCTCAAAAGTGTCCAGGAGACTTTTCTTAAACAGTATGTGGAGGCCCGCACACGTGAGAGGGCAACGCTTGATTTAGTATTGCAAAATTGGGAAGGGCAAGTTAATGAAGTGTGTGTGTAGGAGCCTTTTTGGATTGGTAACCACAGTTCGATAAGGTTTAATATAGTTATTAATCTGAACGGAGAGGGCCCACGTATAAAACTGCTCAACTGGGGCAAGGCCAACTTTGAGGATATGAGAAAAATTATAGCTCAAGTAGACTAGAGCAGGTTATGTGAGGGGAAATGAACATCGGCCATTTGGGATGATTTTAAAAATATAAAGAAGAGAGCGCAGGATGTGTACGTCCCCCTTAGTGCGAATGGCAAAGCAGGCAAACGCGAGGAAGCTTGGCTGACGAGGGAAATTGAGACGTTAGTCCAAAAAAAAGAAAGATGCATGGGACAGGTATAGGCAGCTGGGATCAAGTGCATCCCTGGAGCGTTTTCGGCAACTGAGGAGAAAATTAATAAAGGAGATCAGAAGGGCAAAAGGGGGCCAGGAAATAGCTGTGGTGGGTTGCATACAAGACAATCCCAAAGTATTTTATAAATACATAAGGGAGAAAAGGGTAACTAGAGAGAGAGAGTGGGCCCTCTCAGGAATAAAAGCGGTCACCACTGTGATGAGCCGCAGGAGATGGGAAAGGGTATTTCTTTTCTGTTTTTAAGATAGTAGGACGGAGGAAATTGGAACAGTCACTGGAAATGTCATGAGAGCAGTCAGGTTTACCGTCGAGGAAGTACTGAAGGTACTGTCGTGTTTGAAGGCAGACAAATCTCCGGGGCCTGAACAGATATATCCGAGGACATTACGGAATACTAGGGTGGAAGTTGCCGGAGCCCTGGTTGAAATGTATGAGTCGTCCTTAAATACAGGAGAGGTGCCAATTGATGGGAGGGTGGCAAGTGTTGTGCCTCTCTTCAAGAAGTGCTGAAGGGAAAATGCTGGGAACTATAGGCCGGTGAGATTAACATCCGTAGTTGGTAAGTTACTGAAGAGTATTCTGACGGATAGGATATACAGGCATTTGATTGGTCAAGGATGGTTAGGGACAGTCAGCATGATTTTGTACGTGGGAGGTCGTGTCTCACGACCTCTGATTGATATTTTTGATGACGTGAGCAAAAATGTTGATGAGGGCAGAGCTGTAGATGTTGTGTACATGGACTTTAGTAAGGCGTTCGATAAGATGCCGCATGGTAGGCTGCTCTAGAAGGTTAGAACGCATGGAAACCAAGAATAAATAGCTGAACCGATAGCAAATTGGCTCCATGTACGGAAACAGAGGGTGCTGGTGGAAGGTTTCTCCTCAGAACGGAGACCTGGCATAAGGTTCGGTACTGGGCCCATTACTGTTTGTCATCTACATTCATGATTGGGATGAGAACATACAAGGAGATATTAACAAATTTGCTGATGTTACAAAAGAAAGTGGTTTTGCAGATATTGAAGATGATTGCAAAGGATTGCAGCAGGATCCGGATAAATTGGCCAGGTGGGCGGATGAATGCTTGATGGAATCTAATACAAAAACGTGTGAGGTGTTATATTTTGGGACGTTGAACAACGGCAGGACCGACACAATAAATGGTAGTCCTCTGGGTATTGTTGTGGAGCAGAGGGATCTACGAGTACAAGTGCGTGGTTCATTGAAAGTCGACTCGCAGGTAGATAAGTTGGTCAAAAACGCTTTTGTCACTTTGGCATTTATCAGTCAGACTATTGAGTAAGAAGTTGGGAGGTCATGTTGCAGTTCTATAAGACGTTCGTAATACCGCATTTAGAATATTGTGTTCAGTTCTTGGCACCGAGTAATAGGAAATAATAGACTAAGTAGGACCCGTTGGGTCCCATGTTCACGCGATAGGGCTGGTCCCCCAAAGTAAAATTCCACCTCTCCAACAATTCCAATATTGGTGGCCAGTGGGGTGGGGGGGCTTTCTGGAGGGCTAATATGGGTGTTGGGGCTGAATGGACTAGTTTTCAGAGGGCTAGTATGGACATAATTGGGCCGAATCGATTCTCGGGCTGGCAGCTCAGTCACTGAAGCCTGGTGTGCTGGCAGCTCACTCACTCACGGCTGGTGGGCTGGCAGTTGAGTCACGGCCACTCCTTGAAATTCCATAACAAACAGGGTGCAAGGCCACCAAATTCAAGTGCAGTTTCCTACCACTTCAAGCTGGTTGCAAGGCCACCAAATTCAAGTGCAGTTTCCTACCACTTCAAGCAGGGTGCAAGGCCACCAAATTCAAGTGCGGTTTCCTACCACTACAAGCAGGGTGCAAGGCCACCAAATTCAAGTGCAGTTTCCTACCTCTTCTAACAGGTTGCAAGGAAACAAAATTTGAAATGCAGTTTCATACCACTTCAAGCAGGGTGCAAGGCCACCAAATTCAAGTGCAGTTTCATACCATTTCAAGCAGAGTGCAAGGCCACCAAACTCAAATGCTGTTTCATACCATTTCAAGCTGGATGCAAGGCCATCAAATTCAAGTGCAGTTCCATACCACTTCAAGCAGGGTGCAAGGCCACCAAATTCAAGTGCAGTTTCCTAACATTTCAAGCAGGGTGCAAGGCCACAAAATGCAAATGCAGTTTCATACCATTTTAAGCGGGGTGCAAGGCCACCAAATTAAAGTGCAGTTACATACCACTTCAAGCTGGGTGCAAGGCCACCGAATTCAAATGCAGTATCATACCATTTCATGGAGGGTGCTTGGCCACCAAATTCAAGTGGAGTTTCATACCATTTCAAGCAAGGTGCAAGCTCACCAAATTCAAGTGCAGTTACATACCATCTCAAGCTGGGTGCAAGGCCTCCAAATTCAAATACAGATTAATACCACTTCAATCAGGGATAAAGTCCACCAAATTCAAGTGCAGTTACATACCATTTCAAGCTGGGTGCAAGGCCTAATTCAAATGCAGTTTCATACCAACTTCAAGTAGGGTGCAAGGCCACCAAATTCAAATGCAGTGTCATACCATTCAAGCAGTGTACAAGGCCACCAAATTCAAATGCAGTTTAATACAATTTCGAGCAGGGTGCAAGGCCACCGAATTCAAATGCCGTTTCATACCATTTCAAGCAGGGCGAAGGCCAACAAATTCGCTGTTTCATACCAATGCAAGCAGGGTGCAAGGCCACCAAATTCACCTGCAGATTCTTACCATTTCAAGCAGGGTGCAAGGCCACCAAATTCAAATGCAGTATCATACTATTTCAAGCAGGGTGCAAGGCCACCAAATTCAAATGCAGTTTCATACCACTTCAAGCTGGGTGCACGGCCACGAAATTCCACTGCAGTTTCATACCACTTCAAGCAGGGTTCTAGGCCACCAAATTCAAGTACAGTTCCATACCACTTTGGCAGGATGCAAGGCCACCAAATTCAAGTGCAGTTGCATACCACTTCAAGCAGGGTGCAAGGCCACCAAATTCAAGGGCCTAAGGGCCGAATGGCCTACTCCTGCACATATTTTCTATGTTTCTATGTTTCAATTGAAGTTGCTTCACACTTGAAGGAGGGTGCAAGGCCACCAAATTCAAGTGCAGTTGCATACCATTTCATGGAGGGTGCTTGGCCACCAAATTCAAGTGGAGTTTCATACCATTTCAAGCAAGGTGCAAGTTCACCAAATTCAAGTGCAGTTTCATACCATTTCAACCAGGGTGCAAGGTCTCCAAATTCAAATGCAGTGTCATGCCATTTCAAGCAGGGTGCAAGGCCACCAAATTCAAATGCAGTATCATACTATTTCAAGCAGGGTGCAAGGCCACCAAATTCAAATGCAGTTTCATACCACTTCAAGCTGGGTGCACGGCCACGAAATTCCACTGCAGTTTCATACCACTTCAAGCAGGGTTCTAGGCCACCAAATTCAAGTACAGTTCCATACCACTTTGGCAGGATGCAAGGACACCAAATTCAAGTGCAGTTGCATACCACTTCAAGCAGGGTGCAAGGCCACCAAATTCAAGGGCCTAAGGGCCGAATGGCCTACTCCTGCACATATTTTCTATGTTTCTATGTTTCAATTGAAGTTGCTTACCACTTGAAGGAGGGTGCAAGGCCACCAAATTCAAATGCAGTTTCATACCATTTCATGGAGGGTGCTTGGCCACCAAATTCAAGTGGAGTTTCATACCATTTCAAGCAAGGTGCAAGTTCACCAAATTCAAGTGCAGTTTCATACCATTTCAACCAGGGTGCAAGGTCTCCAAATTCAAATGCAGTGTCATGCCATTTCAAGCAGTGTGCAAGGCCACCAAATTCAAATGCAGTTTTATTCAATTTCGTGCTGGGTGCAAGGCCACCGAATACAAATGCCTTTTCATACCGTTTCAAGCACGGCGAATGCCACCAAATTCAAATGCTGTTTCATACAATTGCAAGCAGGGTGCAAGACCACCAAATTCAATTGCATGTTCTTACCATTTCAAGCAGGGTGCAAGGCCACCAAATTCAAATGCAGTGTCATACCATTTCAAGCAGGGTGCAAGGCCACAAAATTCAAATGCAGTTTCATACCATTTCACGCAGAGTGCAAGCTCATCAAATTCAAATGCTGTTTCAAACCATTTCAAGCCGGGTGCACGGAAAACAAATGCAAGTGAAGTTTCCTACCACTTCTAACAGGTTGCAAGGAAACAAAATTTGAAATGCAGTTTCATACCACTTCAAGCAGGGTGCAAGGCCACCAAATTCAAGTGCAGTTTCATACCATTTCAAGCAGAGTGCAAGGCCACCAAACTCAAATGCTGTTTCATACCATTTCAAGCTGGATGCAAGGCCATCAAATTCAAGTGCAGTTCCATACCACTTCAAGCAGGGTGCAAGGCCACCAAATTCAAGTGCAGTTTCCTAACATTTCAAGCAGGGTGCAAGGCCACAAAATGCAAATGCAGTTTCATATCATTTTAAGCGGGGTGCAAGGCCACCAAATTAAAGTGCAGTTACATACCACTTCAAGCTGGGTGCAAGGCCACCGAATTCAAATGCAGTTTCATACCATTTCATGGAGGGTGCTTGGCCACCAAATTCAAGTGGAGTTTCATACCATTTCAAGCAAGGTGCAAGCTCACCAAATTCAAGTGCAGTTACATACCATCTCAAGCTGGGTGCAAGGCCTCCAAATTCAAATACAGATTAATACCACTTCAATCAGGGATAAAGGCCACCAAATTCAAGTGCAGTTTCCTACCATTTCAAGCAGGGTGCAAGTCCACAAAATGTAAATGCAGTTTCATACCATTTTTAGCGGGGTGCAAGGCCAGCGAATTCAAATGCAGTTTCATACCATTTAATGGAGGGTGCTTGGCCACCAAATTCAAGTGGAGTTTCATACCATTTCAAGCAAGTTGCAAGTTCACCAAATTCAAGTGCAGTTTGGTACCATTTCAAGCTGGGTGCAAGGCCTAATTCAAATGCAGTTTCATACCAACTTCAAGTAGGGTGCAAGGCCACCAAATTCAAATGCAGTGTCATACCATTCAAGCAGTGTACAAGGCCACCAAATTCAAATGCAGTTTAATACAATTTCGAGCAGGGTGCAAGGCCACCGAATTCAAATGCCGTTTCATACCATTTCAAGCAGGGCGAAGGCCAACAAATTCGCTGTTTCATACCATTGCAAGCAGGGTGCAAGGCCACCAAATTCACCTGCAGATTCTTACCATTTCAAGCAGGGTGCAAGGCCACCAAATTCAAATGCAGTGTCATGCCATTTCAAGCAGGGTGCAAGGCCACCAAATTCAAATGCAGTATCATACTATTTCAAGCAGGGTGCAAGGCCACCAAATTCAAATGCAGTTTCATACCACTTCAAGCTGGGTGCACGGCCACGAAATTCCACTGCAGTTTCATACCACTTCAAGCAGGGTTCTAGTCCACCAAATTCAAGTACAGTTCCATACCACTTTGGCAGGATGCAAGGCCACCAAATTCAAGTGCAGTTGCATACCACTTCAAGCAGGGTGCAAGGCCACCAAATTCTAGGGCCTAAGGGCCGAATGGCCTACTCCTGCACATATTTTCTATGTTTCTATGTTTCAATTGAAGTTGCTTACCACTTGAAGGAGGGTGCAAGGCCACCAAATTCAAATGCAGTTTCATACCATTTCATGGAGGGTGCTTGGCCACCAAATTCAAGTGGAGTTTCATACCATTTCAAGCAAGGTGCAAGTTCACCAAATTCAAGTGCAGTTTCATACCATTTCAACCAGGGTGCAAGGTCTCCAAATTCAAATGCAGTGTCATGCCATTTCAAGCAGTGTGCAAGGCCACCAAATTCAAATGCAGTTTTATTCAATTTCGTGCTGGGTGCAAGGCCACCGAATTCAAATGCCTTTTCATACCGTTTCAAGCACGGCGAATGCCACCAAATTCAAATGCTGTTTCATACAATTGCAAGCAGGGTGCAAGACCACCAAATTCAATTGCAAGTTCTTACCATTTCAAGCAGGGTGCAAGGCCACCAAATTCAAATGCAGTGTCATACCATTTCAAGCAGGGTGCAAGGCCACAAAATTCAAATGCAGTTTCATACCATTTCACGCAGAGTGCAAGCTCATCAAATTCAAATGCTGTTTCAAACCATTTCAAGCCGGGTGCACGGAAAACAATTGCAAGTGAAGTTTCCTACGACTTCAAGCAAACTGCAAGTCCAACAAATTCAAGTGCCGTTTCATACCACTTGAAGGAAGTTGCAAGGCTACCAAATTCAAGTGCAGTTTCATACAACTGCAAGCAGGGAGCAAGGCCATCAAATTCAAGTACAGCTAATACCACTTCAAGCGGGGTGCAAGGCCATCAAATTCAAATGCAGTTTCATACCATTTCAAGAAGGATGCAAGGCCACCAAATTCAAATTCGGTTTCATACCATTTCGAGCAGGGTGCTAGGCCACCAAATTCAAATCCAGTTTCATGCCATTTCAAGCAGGGTGCAAGGCCAACAAATTCCAATGCTGTTTCATACCATTGCGATAGGGTGCAAGGGCCTCCAAATTCAAATGCAGTTTCATACAATTTCAAGCAGGGTGCAAGGCCACCAAATTCAAATGCAGTTTCATACCATTTCAAGCAGAGTGCAAGGCCACCAAATTCAAATGCTGTTTCATATCACTTCAGGCTGGGTGCACGCCCACAAAATTCCAGTGCAGTTTCATACCACTTTAAGCAGGGTGCAAGGCAACCAAATTAAAGTGCAGTTTCATACCATTTCAAGCAGGATGCAAGGCCACCAATTCAATTGCAGTAGCATACCACTTCAAGCAGGGTGCAAGGCCACCAAATTCAAGGGCCGCAGGGCCGAATGGCCTACTATTGCACCTATTTTCTATGTTTCTGTGTTTCAAGTGCAGTTGCTTACCACTTCAAGCAGGGTGCAAGGACACAAAATTCAAGTGCAATTTCATACCACTTCAAGCAGGGTGCAAGGCCATCAAATTTTAGTACAGTTTATACGACTTCAAGCAGGGTGCAAGGCCACCAAATTCAAATGCAGATTCATACCATTTCGTGCAGGGTGCAAGGCCACCAAAGTCAAATGCAGTTCCATGCCATTCCAAGCAGGGTGCAAGGCCACCAAATTCAAATCCAGTATCGTACCATTTCAAGCAGGGTGCAAGGCCACTAATCTCAAATGCAGGTTCATACCACTTTAAGCAGGGTGTAAGGCCACCAAATTCAAATTCAATTTCATTCCACTTCTAGCAGGTTGCAACGCCTCCAAATTCAATTGCATTATCGTACCACTTCAAGCAGGGTGCAAGGCCACCAAATTCAAATGCTGTTTCATGCCATTTGAAGCAGAGTGAAACCACATAAAAAACACAGAAAAACCACATTCACCATTCAATTGACATTCAGTGTGTTCAGTTGATTCACAGCGCAGACTGAGAGTCGTGACCTCTCCTCCCCCCATCTTGCAGAGACTGAGCCGCGTCCACACTTACGGGTTTATAGTCCCACCCGCTCCCACCGGAAAGGGCGTGGCCTTCATGACGTGATTGGCAGGTGAGAGAATCTCAACATTTTCTAAACATTATTAAGTCTTTTATTTTTCATGGATATGACAAATCCTATGGCCCTGATGAGCGGAAGGGGACTCTGAGTAAGATAACCAAAAATCAGCCGTAAGCGGTATTTTTTTTCTAAAATTAAATACAGAGCAAACAGGGTCAAGGTTAGACTTTTAATTATATAGTAAACTGCACTAAGTGGGACACGTTGGCTCCCCTGGTCCTCCAACGCAATATTGCAACTCTCCACCAATTCCAAGATTGCTGGCCATTGTGGGGAGGGGGATTTCTGGAGCGTTAGCATGGGATTGGTTTCCAGAGATTTAGTATGGACATTGTGGGCCGAATGGAGTCTTGGGATGGCAGTTCAGTCAGTCAGGCCTGGCAGCTCAGTACCTCAGACCTGGCAGGCTGGCAGCTCAGAAACTGTCAGAAATTCTGTGGAAACAGGTTTCGTGACCCTTTCCCTCCACCACCTTGCAGAGACTGAGCCACGCCCACACTTCCGGGTTTTATCGCTCCTCACCCTCCCACCGGAAGGGACGGGGCTTTCATGGCGTGATTGACAGGAGAGAGAATCTCAACATTGTTTAAACGTTCATAAGTGTTTTATTTTTTATCTATGGGAAAAATCCTCTTGCCCTGACAGCTGGAGGCGGACTTTGAGTAAGGGAGCCAAAAATCACAGCCCGAAGAGGTCGCGTGGTTTCCAAAATCAATACACAGCACAAACAGGAAGTGGTCAAGGTTAGAGATTTAATTATATAGATTTTCAAACCAATCCAACCTGATGTGACTTTTCAAACCAACCAGTTTTGCCCTGTCAACCAACCACATTTGCCTTTTCAAACCAACCACATTTGCCTTTTCAAACCAACCACAGTTTCCTTTTCAAACCAACCACATTTGCCTTTTCAAACGAATCACATTCGCCTTTTGAAAAAACACATTTGCCTTTTCAAACCAACCACATTTGTCTTTTCAAACCAACGACATTTGCCGTTTCAAACCAAACACATTGCCTTTTCAAACCAACCACATTTTCCTTTTCAAGCCAACCACATTTGCGTTTTCAAACCAAACACATTTGCCTTTTCAAACCAACCACATTTGCCTTTTCAAACCAGCCACTATTCCTTTTCAACCCAACCACATTTGCCTTTTCAAACCAACCACATTTGCCATTTCAAACCAATCACATTTGCTTTTTTAAACCAACCACATTTGCCCTTTCAAACCAACCATATTTGCCTTTTCAAACCAACCCCATTTGATTTTTCAAACCAACTACGTCTGCTTTTTCAAACCAACCACATTCGCTTTTTTCAAACCAACCAAATTCGCTTTTTCAAACCTACCACAATCGGTTATTTCAAACCAACCACAACTGCTTTTTGATACCAACCACGTCATATTTTTGCAAACAAACCACATCTGCTTTTTGAAACAAACCACATTTGCTTTTCAAACCAACCACATCTGCTTTTCAAACCAACCACATTTTCAAACCAACCACATTTTCATTTTCAAACTTAATTTTCAAACCTCCTTAAGGGTACTCACAGGTCAGTAAAACCACACTCACAGTTTAGTAGACATGTGTTGAATGTTCAGTTGATTCTGAGCTCAGACAGAGAGCTGTGACCTCTCGCTGTCCCATCTTGCATCGTCCACATGCCCTGGGTTTACAGTCCTTCCCCCTCCCACCGGAAGGGGCGTGGTCTTCATGGCGTGATTGACAGGGGAGAGAACCTCATAATTTTTAAAACATTAATAAGTATTTTATTTTTCATCGATGTGTAAAATCCTCTTGTCCTGAGAGCTGGAGTGGGGCTCTGAATAAGATGGCGAAAGATCACAGCCGTAAGTGGTAGCGTTTTTTCTAAAATCAATATAAAGTGCAAACAGTAAGTGGTCAAGGTTACTTTTAATTATATAGATATGTCAACCTTGAAAGGGCTCAGAAAAGATTTACGAGGGTGTTGCCAGGACTAGAGGGTGTGAGCTTTCGGAAGAGGATAAGTATGATGGTTCTCTATTCCATGAGAGCGCAGGAGGATGAGGGTAGTTCTTATGGAGGTATGCAAAATCATGAGAGCAATAGATCCGGTAGATGCAGTCTTTTCCCAGAATAGGGGATTCGAGAATCAGAGAGAACACTGCAGGTTCAAAGTGAACGGGTAAAGATTGCATAGGAATCCGAGGGGTAACTTTTGGGTGGATAGAAAATGCTGCCAGAGGAGGTAGTTGATGCTGGGACCATCCCATCGTTTAAAGAAACAGTGGACAGATACATGGCTAGGATGGGTTTGGCGGGTTATGGATCAAGCGCAGGCAAATGGGTCTCGTGTAGCTTGGACATGGTTGGCCGTTGTGGGCGAGGTGGGCCGAAGGGCCTGTTTCTACGCTGTATTATTCTATGACTCTATGAATGCAGTGTGTCGTGAAATTACCGGTGAGGGAAATTGGCAGACGACACAACGATTGCGTAAAGATGGAACTTGCCATTAGTCAACGACTCCCAGCATCACCTGCACAGAAAGACACGAACTTATAAACCACAGAAACAGGTTTTAGACCCAATTCGTCCATGTTGATCCATATAAGCTATTCATTTTTAACCGCATTTCGCCTATAACTCTGCGGAACATTTTTTACGAATGCGCCTTGCGAAATTTATGTAATATGTTCATATTGGATGTGTATCCGCTAGATCTAACCTGGCAATATCGCTAATGACTGGGACATCTACTTCACCACACACACCTAAGCCTATACCGTTTGTCACGACCCAGGTAACTTTGTCGCTCTCTTCCAAAGTCATGTCTGATCACCAATGCTTTGCTAAAGAACGCTGCGGAGGCCAAATCACTTGATTTCTATTAAGGCAGAAATAGATAGATCTTTGGTTAGATCGGGTTAGTGGATCATGGGAAGAAGGCAGGAGAGGGGTGAGGAGGGAGAGGTAGATCAGCCATGATTGAATGAAGAAGATTTGATGTGCCGCATGGCCTACTTCTACTGTTAACACACGATCTTAGGACCTTATAACCAATCGACTTACAGTTTTAGAAAGATACTGTGTTTAAATAATACTTCCATTGCTTTTTGCAGATAAGCAATTGCGCCAGAAAGAGTCAGGTGAGGCCACGCCGAATAAACGAAATACGTTAATGCAAAACCAGCATGGAACAATATACAGTCTGATCGTTATTGTGTTGGGGGATTAGCGCAGTGAACCATTTTGATAAATCATCGTGCTATTTTCTTTGTACTGGCGAAACAACTGTGGAACTGCAGTGCTTGTAAATATTAATTCAATCAAATGTTACGTTTAGAACTGAACACAAAGTGCAAAACGCCTGGTGAGCGACAAATGTTGGTACCTTGAAGGCAGAAACAGTTGAAATTATTATGGGCAACAAGGAAATGGAAGAAGAGTTGAACAGGTACTTTGGTTCGGACTTCACATAGGAAGACACAACCATTCTCCTAGATGTTCTAAAGGACAGATGATCTAGGCAGACAATGGAACTGAAATAAATTTGCATTAGGCGAAAAATAGTATTGGGTAGACTGATGGTACTGAAGGCTGATAAATCTCCAAGGCCTAATGGTTTGCATCCCAGTGTAATCAAAGGTGTGTCTCTAGAAATCGTGGACGCATTGGTGATCATTTTCCAATATTCTATAGATTCAGGATCCGTTCCTGTGGATTGGAGAGTAGCTACTGTCATCCCACTTTCAATATAGGAGCGAGAGATAAAACGGGGAATTATAGACTATTTAGCCTGACATCTGTGGAGGGGACGATGCTGGAATAAATTATGAAAGAAGTAATAACGGCGCATTTGGATAGCAGTAAAAGGTTTGGCCCAAGTAAGCATGGATTTATGACGGGAAATCCTGCATGACGTAATTCCTAAAATGAGGTGCCCCTCTGGGAATTGGAATGCTGTGCTATTCCTGTCATCGGCACACCGAATCAATATCGTCTGATTCTCTACGGCAAATCCATACATCCTCTGCTTCGAACGAATTATACTGATCTGCACAGGCAAGTCATAATTCGATTAACAATCACATTACATGCTGATATACTTGAAAAGTATTAAATCGATTTCCGTTGTTTAAAGTCCTGTTGTGAGATGAAGAAAAATGTTGCTAATATTTCAGGTAATATTACAGGTTTGCGATGAGTTTAGTTCCAATAATGATATTATACTATAAAGTTAAATACAAAGTGTCTATAGACTTTACATTCGAATTTTTAAACATTTCTGGTTGCTTTGCTGTTCGGCGTTTGTCACTTTGGTCGTGTTTCGTAGCTGACAATCACGCCCAGGCGTTATATACACAACAAATACATTGATTAATATAATTGTGTGTCTCGTTAGATCATCAGGTTTTCATTTTCCTTTTGGACATTCGCAGATCAAAGGGTGAATGATCTGAAATTTGGTAAGTACTTTTTCGTTTTGTCACATTTTGGCATCCAGTTTTCTTCCTGTTACAAATATTCCTGGAAATGCTCGTGTATAATTTTGTATAAAATAAATCTCGTAGACGCACAGGGACTTTCGCCCTGAGTAGGGGTAACGAGAACCAGAGGGCATAGGTTTACGATGAAGCGAGAAATATTTAATATGAATCAAAGGGGTGTCCACTTCAAACAAAATACAGTTGGTGCATGCATCGAGCTGCCAGAGGAGGTAATTGAGGTAAGAACAATTGCAACGTTTAAGAAACAATTAAACAAGCACATGGAGGAATGTGAGAGAAGTGGGATTAGTGTCGATGGCACATGTTGGACGGTGTGAGTAAATTGGGCCGAGAGGCTTGGTTCCAGCTGTGTGATTCGCTGACTCTATGAACCTACTTCAT
>JAXLNO010004445.1:0-42924 GCA_038087875.1 Malacoraja senta
CCCTGCTCTCTTCTCCCTCACCAATCTCTCCCCTTTCATCCTCCCCCTCTCCCTCCCTCCCCCTCTCCTCTTTTCTCCCCATCCCATCTCCCTCTCCCCTCTTCTCTCCCCACCCCGTCTTCCTCTCCCTCCGCCTGTGTTTGGGGGATGGTTAGTGTGAGTGTGATGCCGCAGCCCCCCCCCTCCCGCAAACGCGCGTTGGGGAAACAGACCGCCAACAGTCTCTCTGTCTTTAAGACGGGACTGCAGATGCTGGAAAATCGAAGGTACACAAAAATAAACCTGTAAAACCTCAGCGGGTGCAGGAGCATCTCTGGATCAAAGGAAATAGGCAACGTTTCGGGACAAAACCAATCTGAGGATGGGTTTCGGCCAAAACAGTTGCCTATTTCCTTCGCTCAATAGATGCTGCTGCACCCGCTGTGTTTCTCCAGCTTTTTTTTGTGTACCAGTCTCTGTCTCTCCCCTCTCTATCTCTCTCTCTGCCCTTCTCTCTTCACAGCCCGCGGCTCTACTCATGCACGCCCGCTCCAACCCCCCCCCCCCACCTCTCTCCCCCATCCACTTCCTCTCTCCATCCCTCCTCTCTCCCCCTCCTCTCTCCCCCTCCTCTCTCCCCTTCCTCTCCCCCCCTTCCTCTCCCCCCAATCCTCTCCACCCTCCTCCACCTCTTCAAAATTTTATTTTTTCTAACATTAAATTTTCTCTCTCTGCACCCCCCCCCTCTAGACGCACCTGAGAGGTGAGGGCTATTCGTCAGTGGATAGGGTGAAGATGGGATAAAAGAAGAAAATTAATTAATATCAAGGGGTGTGATGAGTGTGTGTGTTTGTGGGTGCCAGATTCCCACCCCGCAACCGTGCTTTGGAGGAAAGGGGGCGGTTAGTGTGACGCCACAACCCCCCCCCCCCCACCAACGCACGTTCGGTGTCCAGACCCAACGGGTCTGCACTTGGTCTAGTAATATATTAAAACTCTGTGGCTGCTATCCGTCCGCCTGCTTGACTTGTGCCACCCAGCCCCTTTGATACCGCCCTACGCCCACACCGCACGCAGAAACGCCAATATTTTTTTCAATTTCAGAAGAGGTTACACTTTCTTTACCAATAGCCGCTCCTGATTAAATTCCGTCGTGTTTCTGTACACGTTTTTAATAAAATCTTTCTCCCCCCCCCCCCCCCCACCCCCGAAATTTCAAAAAGTTGAAAAAAACAGCTATCAGCCATAGAATGTTAGTGAAGGTTCCGTCTTGTGATGTCACAATGCCCATGCTCACAGATGTCCAATCGGAATGGATCAATTTACATATGCCTTTGAAGCAGCCCCAGCCTCAGCCCCTCCCCCCCACCCCGCAGCCTGTGTGGAAGGGCGTCGTCACGTGTGGTAATAGAGAAAGGATTGGGGGTGATAGGGAATGGGGAACAGATGGACTGTCCCTCTCCCCCTCCCTCCCCTCCCACTCCCTCTCATCCGCCTCCCACCCACCCCCTTCCACTCTCTCTTGCACCACTCCCCGCTACCCCTCTGCCCCTCACTCCCCACTCTTCCCCTCTTACTCCCCCCACCTCTCTCCCTCCCCCTCCCTCTCTTCCCCCTACTCTCCCCTTCCCCTCATCCCCTCTCTCCACCTCTAACATCCCCTCCCCCCTTCCTGCCCTCCCCACTCTCCTCCCACTCCCCACTCTCCTCCCCCTCCCTCTCCCCCACCCTGCTCTCTTCTCCCTCACCAATCTCTCCCCTTTCCGCCTCCCCCTCTCCCCTCCCTCCCCCTCTCCTCTTCTCTCCCCACCCCGTCTTTCTCTCCCCACCCCGTCTTCCTCTCCCCCCGCCTGTGTTTGGGGGGTGGTTAGTGTGAGTGTCGCAGCCCCCCCTCCCGCAAATGCGCGTTGGGAAAACAGCCCGCTAACAGTCTCTCTGTCTTTAAGACGGAACTGCAGATGCTGGAAAATCGAAGGAACACAAAAAAAATCTGTATTACATCAACGGGTGTAGCAGCATCTATGGATCGAAGGAAATAGGCAACGTTTCAGGACAAAAAACATCTGAGGATGGGTTTTGTCCCATACCGTTGCCTATTTCCTTCGCTCCATAGATGCTGCTGCACACGCTGTGTTTATCCAGCTTTTTTTGTGTACCTGTCTCTCTGTCTCCCCTCTCTCTCTCTCTCTCTCTGCCCTTCTCTCTTCACAGCCCGCGGCACGACTCATGCACGCCCGCTCCAACCCCCCCCCTTCACCTCCCCATTGTCTCCTTCCTCTCTCCACACCTCTCTCCCCACCTTCCTCTCCCCACCTTCCTCTCCCCACCTTCCTCTCTCCCCTTCCTCTCCATCCTCACAATTTTTTTTTTTACAAACATTAAATTTTCTCTCTCTGCACCCCCCCCCCTCGAGACGCACCTGAGAGGTGAGGGCTATTCGTCAGTTGATAGGGTGGAGATGGGAAAGAGAAGCCAATTAAAAATTTAAGATAATATCAAGGGGTGTGATGAGTGTGTGTGTTTGTGGGTGCCAGATTCCCACCCCACAACTGTGCTTTGGAGGAACAGACCCAACGGGTGAGTGGTTAGTGTAACGCCGCAGCCCCCCCCCCTCCCCGCAAACGCACCTTGGGGAAACAGACACAACGGGTCTGCACTTGGTCTAGTAATATATTAAAACTCTGTGGCTGCCATCCGTCCGTCTGCCGTCTGTCCGCCTGCTTGACTTGTGCCACCCAGCCCCTTTGATACCGCCCTACGCCCACACTGCACGCAGAAACGCGAATATTTTTTTCAATTTCAGAAGAGGTTACACAATTCTTTACGAATAGCCACTCCTGATTAAATTTCGTCGTGTTTATGTACACTTTTTAAAATAAAATACTTCACCCCCCCCCCCCCAAAATTTCAAAATGTTAAAAAAAAACAGCTCTCAGCCATAGAATGTTAGTAAAGGTTCTGTTGTGTGATGTCACAATGCCCAATGCTCACAGATGTCGAATCGGAATGGATCAATTTACATATGCCTTTGAAGCAGCCCCAGCCTCAGCCCCTCCCCCCACCCCCGCAGCCTGTGTGGAAGGGCGTCGTCACGTGTGGTAATAGAGAAAGGATTGGGGGTGATAGGGAATGGGGGAACAGATGGACTGTCCCTCTCCCCCTCCCTCCCCTCCCACTCCCTCTCATCCGCCTCCCACCCACCCCCTTCCACTCTCTCTTGCACCACTCCCCGCTACCCCTCTGCCCCTCACTCCCCACTCTTCCCCTCTTACTCCCCCACCTCTCTCCCTCCCCCTCCCTCTCTTCCCCCTACTCTCCCCTTCCCCTCATCCCCTCTCTCCACCTCTAACATCCCCTCCCCCCTTCCTGCCCTCCCCACTCTCCTCCCACTCCCCACTCTCCTCCCCCTCCCTCTCCCCCACCCTGCTCTCTTCTCCCTCACCAATCTCTCCCCTTTCCGCCTCCCCCTCTCCCCTCCCTCCCCCTCTCCTCTTCTCTCCCCACCCCGTCTTCCTCTCCCCCCGCCTGTGTTTGGGGGGTGGTTAGTGTGAGTGTCGCAGCCCCCCCTCCCGCAAATGCGCGTTGGGAAAACAGCCCGCTAACAGTCTCTCTGTCTTTAAGACGGAACTGCAGATGCTGGAAAATCGAAGGAACACAAAAAAAATCTGTATTACATCAACGGGTGTAGCAGCATCTATGGATCGAAGGAAATAGGCAACGTTTCAGGACAAAAAACATCTGAGGATGGGTTTTGTCCCATACCGTTGCCTATTTCCTTCGCTCCATAGATGCTGCTGCACACGCTGTGTTTATCCAGCTTTTTTTGTGTACCTGTCTCTCTGTCTCCCTCTCTCTCTCTCTCTCTCTGCCCTTCTCTCTTCACAGCCCGCGGCACGACTCATGCACGCCCGCTCCAACCCCCCCCCTTCACCTCCCCATTGTCTCCTTCCTCTCTCCACACCTCTCTCCCCACCTTCCTCTCCCCACCTTCCTCTCCCCACCTTCCTCTCTCCCCTTCCTCTCTCCCCTTCCTCTCCATCCTCACAATTTTTTTTTTACAAACATTAAATTTTCTCTCTCTGCACCCCCCCCCTCGAGACGCACCTGAGAGGTGAGGGCTATTCGTCAGTTGATAGGGTGGAGATGGGAAAGAGAAGCCAATTAAAAATTTAAGATAATATCAAGGGGTGTGATGAGTGTGTGTGTTTGTGGGTGCCAGATTCCCACCCCACAACTGTGCTTTGGAGGAACAGACCCAACGGGTGGGTGGTTAGTGTAACGCCGCAGCCCCCCCCCTCCCCCGCAAACGCACCTTGGGGAAACAGACACAACGGGTCTGCACTTGGTCTAGTAATATATTAAAACTCTGTGGCTGCCATCCGTCCGTCTGCCGTCTGTCCGCCTGCTTGACTTGTGCCACCCAGCCCCTTTGATACCGCCCTACGCCCACACTGCACGCAGAAACGCGAATATTTTTTTCAATTTCAGAAGAGGTTACACAATTCTTTACGAATAGCCACTCCTGATTAAATTTCGTCGTGTTTATGTACACTTTTTTAAATAAAATACTTCACCCCCCCCCCCCCAAAATTTCAAAATGTTAAAAAAAAAAAACAGCTCTCAGCCATAGAATGTTAGTAAAGGTTCTGTTGTGTGATGTCACAATGCCCAATGCTCACAGATGTCGAATCGGAATGGATCCATTTACATATGCCTTTGCAGCAGCCCCAGGCCCAGCCCCTCCCCCCCACCCCCGCAGCCTGTGTTGAAGAGCGTGATCACGTGTGTGGGAATAGAGAAAGAGGATTGGGGGTGATAGGGAATGGAGAACAGATGGACTGTCCCTACCCCTCCCCCTTCCACTCTCCCTCACCGCTATTTCCCCTCTCTCCCCCCACCTCTCCCCCTCCCTCCCCTAACCCATCTCCCTCCTCCCCCCTCTGCCACACCTCTCTCCCCTCCCCCATCCCCCTCTCAACACGCTCTTCCTCTCCTCCCACCCCATCCCTCTCTCCCCAACCCTCCTTCCCTCTCCCCCCTCCCTCCTCCCCAACCCTCTTCCCTCCCCACCCCCTTCCCTCTCTCCCCAACCCCTTCCCTCCCCCACACCCTTCTCTCTCTCCCCCACCCCCTTCCTCCTCCCCACTCTTCCCCCTCCATCCACACTCTTCCCCCTCTACCCCCTACCCCATCTCCCTCCTCGCCTCTCTTCCCCCTCCCCCCACACCCCTCTCTTCCCCACCCCTTCCCCTACCCCTCTGTCCGTCTTGCACAACTCCCCCTGTCCCTCTTCCACCACTCCGTTTACCCCTCTCCCCTCCCTCCCTCCCCACTCTTCCACTTCTCTCCCCCTCCCACTCTCCCACCCCACTCTTTCCACTCTCTCCCCCTACCCCTCTCCCCTCCCTCCACACTCTTCTCCCTCCCTCCACTACCCCATCTCACTCCTCCCCTCCCTCCCCCATCCCTTCCTCCCTCCCCATCCCTCTCTCCTCCTGTCCCCTATCCCTCTCTCCTCCCCCTCTCCGTCTCCCTCTAATCACCCCTCTCCCTCTGTTCTCCTCCTCCTCCCCTCCTTCCACCCCCATCCCTCTCTCCGCCACCCCCTTCTCCCTCTACACTCTTCCCCCTCCCTCCACACTTTACCCCCTCCCTCCCCAACCCCATCTCCCTAAACCCCTCCCTCCCCATCCCTCCCCCCTCCTCCACACCTCTCTCCCCATCCCTCCCTCCTCCCGTTCCCCGTCCCTCTCTCCCCAGCCCCCTTCCCCCCTACCCCTCTGTCCTTCATCCAACACTCCCCTTACACCTCCCTCCCCACTCTTCAACTTATCTCCTCCTTACCCCACCCCTCTCTCTCTCTCGCCCTCCCTTCCCCTTTCCTCCTCTCTCTCCCCCCACCCCTTGGATGGGGGAGGGGGAGGGAGGAGATTAGGGAGATGGGGTAGGGGAGGGAGTAGGAAGAGTGTGGAGGGTGGGGGAAGAGTGTGGAGGGAGAAAGAGGAGAGACCCAAGAAGAAATAACTGAATATGTCGAGGATCAACGAGAAAGAACACAAAACATGGAGCAAGAGACACAACAAAAATGAACATAAACTGAATACATTTTATCTTTACCATTTAAATTGTTGTTATTTAAGTTATTTACATTTTAAGATTTAATAAATCACTTTTCCACTTGCAGCGCCTGTCAGCCGCTATCTCTCTGCTCTCTCACTCTTTGATCTTTATCTTTTTCTCTGCACTCTCTCTCTTCCACTCTGTCTGTGCACACTCTCTCTGCCCCCCCCCCTTCTAGACGCACCTGAGAGGTGAGGGCTATTCGTCAGTGGATAGGGTGGAGATGGGATAAAATAAGCAAATTAAAAAATTAAAATAATATCAAGGGGTGTGATGAGTGTGTGTTTGTGGGTGCCGGATTCCGTGCTTTGGAAGAAAGGGGGTGGTTAGTGTGACGCCACAGCCCCCCCCCCCCCCCCCCCCCGCAAACGCACGTTCGGTGTCCAGACCCAATGGGTCTGCACTTGGTCTAGTAATATATTAAAACTCTGTGGCTGCCATCTGTCCGGCGGTCCGCCTGACTTGTGCCACCCAGCCCCTTTGATACCGCCCAACGCCCAGACCGCACGCGGAAACGCTGATATTTTTTATCATTTCTAAAGAGATTTCATTTATCTTTACGAATACCACTCCTGATTAAATTTGGTCGTGTTTATGTACACTTTTTTAAATGAAATACTTCTCCCCCCCCCACCCCAAACATTTCAAAATGTTTTAAAAAAACAGCTCTCAGCCATAGAATGTTAGTGAAGGTTCCGTTTTGTGATCTCACAATGCTCAATGCTCACAGATGACAAATCGGAATGGATCCATTTACATATGCCTTTGCAGCCGCCCCTCCCCCCCACCCCCGCAGCCCAGCCTGTGTTGAAGGGCGTCATCACGTGTGGGAATAGAGAAAGAGGATAGGGGGTGATAGGGAATGGGGAACAGATGGACTGTTCTTCCACTCTTCCCCCTCCTCTCCCCATCCCTCCCCTCCCACCCCCTCTCTTCCCCCCCCCACCATCCCTCTTCACCCCCATCTCCCGCCCACTCCCTTCCCCTCTCTCTTGCACCACTCCCCTCTACCCCTCTGCCCCTCACTCCCCACTCTTCCCCTCTCCCTCCCCCACCTATCTCCCTCCCTCTCTTCCCCCTACTCCTCTCCCCTTCCCCTTATCCCCTCTCTGCACCTCTAACATCCCCTCTCCCCCCTTCCTGCCCTCGCCGCTCTCCTACCACTCCCCACTCTCCTCCCCCACCCTGCTCTCTTCTCCCTCACCAATCTCTCCCCTTTCCACCTCCCCCTCTCCTCTCCCCACCCCGTCTCCCTCTCCCCTCTTCTCTCCCCACCCCGTCTTCCTCTCCCCCCCTCCCCCCGCCTGTGTTTGGGGTGTTGTTAGTGTGAGTGTGATGCCGCAGCCCCCCCCCCCCCATCCCGCAAACGCGTGTTGGGAAAACAGCCCGCCAACAGTCTCTCTGTCTTTAAGACGGAACTGCAGATGCTGGAAAATCGAAGGTACACAAAAAAAAACTAAAACCTCAGCGGTTGCAGGAGCATCTATGCATCAAAGGAAATAGGCAACGTTTCGGGACAAAACCCGTCTGAGGATGGGTTTCGGCCAAAAGAGTTGCATATTTCCTTCGCTCCATAGATGCTGCTGCACCCGCTGTGTTTCTCCAGCTTTTTTTTGTGTACCAGTCTCTCTGTCTCTCTCTCTCTCTCTCCCTCTGCTCTTCTCTCTTCACAGACCGCAGATCGACTCATGCACGCCCGCTCCAACCCCCCCCTTCACCTCTCTCCCCCATCCTCTCCTTCCTCTCTCCACCCCTCTCCTCTCTCCCCACCTTCCTCTCCCCCCTTCCTCTCACCCCCCCCCCTTGAGACACACCTGAGAGGCGAGGGCTATTCATCAGTGGATAGGGTGAAGATGGGATAAAAGAAGAAAATTAAAAAATTAAGATAATATCAAGGGGTGTGATGAGTGTGTGTGTTTGTGGGTGCCAGATTCCCACCCCACAACCGTGCTTTGGAGGAAAGGGGGTGGTTAGTGTGACGCCACAGCCCCCCCCACGCAAACGCACGTTCGGTGTCCAGACCCAACGGGTCTGCACTTGGTCTAGTAACAATTATAAGCAACAGAACACACAAAACACATTTTAACATGAACATCCACCACAGTGACTCCTCCACATTCCTCACCGTGACGGGAGGCGAAAAAAAGTTCAATCTCTTCCCTTCTTTGTTCTCCCCCGGTCGGGGACCTCGAACCTTCCGTTGACGGGACAATCTTACTCCCGTGGCCGACGGCGGGCCTTCCTTGTCGGGGCGATCAAGCTCATGCATCGTGGGGGATTCTCAGTTCCCCCGGGCCGGGCGATCTACCACGGGTCGAGGCTAGTCGAACGTCGTGCAGCTTTTGGAGCTTCCCGACGTCAGTCTCTTACCCGAGACTGCGAGCCCCTCGAAGTCCGCAGGCCGCGGTTGGAGCGTGGATCCCAGGCGAGGGATCGCAGGCTCCAACGGTAAGCGAGGGATCGCAGGCTCCAACGGTAAGTCCACGGCCCCGCGGTGGGGCTCAAAGTCAGTCCCGAGCGAGGCCTCACAGCTCCACGATGTTAGTGCCGCAGAGCGACCGGAGATATGACCCAATCGCATCTCAGGCAAGGTATGAGGTTGACCCCTGACCCCCTTCCCCATACAACCCCCCCACATAAAACAAACCAGAGAACGTTAACACAAACTTTAAAAAACACTAAAAGTAACAAAAAAAGGCGACAAGAAGGACAGACTGTTGGCGAGGCTGCCAATCGTGCAGCGCCCCCTCCTGGTGGAAAGATGGCATTAGCTGCAGGGAGAGGTTGGTGCAGAGATTAATAAAGGGGCTGTCCCACAGCGGCGACCTAATCCGCGAGTTTAGAAGAGTTTGCCCTTGACTCATACTCGCAGCATGGTCGACACGAGGTCTTTGTAACTCGCCTTCATGCTCGAGAGTAGTCCCCGCGTACTCGAGGCTTCATCTAGGTCGCGGCGTATTTTTCAACATGCTGAATAATGCCCGCGCGTAAAAAAAGGTCGCCGTGGAAAAAAATAGATACTTTTTTACTCGTAGGTTTAGTCGAGGGAGGTCGTAGTAGGTCGGCGTGTTATTCGTAGGTAATCGAAGGGCAGTTGAAGGTATCGTGGGTAGTCGAAAGTAAAGCTCGTTGCGAAAAAAATGCGAAGTAAACCGACCGGTAATGTTAAATGCCCGCTAAACTTTATTAAAAGTTATCTGGCTTCTTAAAAATGTCTCCACTCCTTCTCTCACCTCCCCCCCTCTATAAAGGACTTACTGTACACTGTGCCAGCTGTTGTTTACCTTCCTCGCGGGTGTGAATTTTGGACAGCGCTCCCCTGCTTTACCTGGCCCCCGCCTTTGCGATTTGTGTGTGTGTGTGCGCGCGCGCCGCGCGGGTGTGTGTGCGCCGCGCAGGGCCGGTCTGGCTCGCGCTTTCATCGCTGACGGTCGATCCCACCTCGAGGGTTTCCAGGCGAGTGCCCTCGAGCTTCAAGGTCGAAGACAGTCGCTGAGAAGTGGCGTTGGTGGGACAGGCCATTTACCAGAATGCTGCATGGATTAGAGTGACAGAGTGACACAAGTGTCGGACACACACACAACCCTGAGACCGGCGGAGAGCGTCAAGTAACAGAGGGACCTTGTGGTACCAGGGTAACATGATGGGTAAAGTAGGCATGTTGGTGCAGCAGGCAGTGAAGAAAGCGAATGGTATGTTGGCCTTCATAGCAAGAGGATTTGAGTATAGGAGCAGGGAGGTTCTACTGCAGTTGTACAGTGTCTTGGTGAGACCACACCTGGAGTATTGCGTACAGTTTTGGTCTCCAAATCTGAGGAAGGACATTATAGCCATAGAGGGAGTGCAGAGAAGGTTCACCAGACTGATTCCTGGGATGTCAGGACTTTCATATGAAGAAAGACTGGATAGACTTGGCTTATACTCGCTAGAATTTAGGAGATTGAGAGGGGATCTTACAAAAACGTACAAAATTCTTATGGGGTTGGACAGGCTAGATGCAGGAAGATTGTTCCCGATGTTGGGGAAGTCCAGGACAAGGGGTCACAGCTTAAGGATAAGGGGGAAATCCTTTAAGACCGAGATGAGGAAAAACGTTTTCACACAGAGAGTGGTGAATCTCTGGAACTCTCTGCCACAGAGGGTAGTTGAGGCCAGTTCGTTGGCTATATTTAAGAGGGAGTTAGATGTGGCCCTTGTGGCTAAGGGGATCAGGGGGTATGGAGAGAAGGCAGGTACAGGATACTGAGTTGGATGATCAGCCATGATCATATTGAATGGCGGTGCAGGCTCGAAGGGCCGAATGGCCTACTCCTGCACCTATTTTCTATGTATCTATGATGCCACGTTTTCTAACTCTCTGTCTCTCTGTCTCTGTCTCTCTCTGTCTGTCTGTCTGTCTCCCTCCCACTCTCACTCTCTCACACACACACTCTCTCTCTATCTCTCCCTCTCTGTGTCTCTCTCTCTCTCTCACACTTTCACTCACACACACACACTCTCCCACTCTCTCTCTCTGTCTCTCCCTTTCTTTCTATGTCTCTCTGTTTCTCTGTCTGTCTCTCTGTCTCTCTCTCTCTCTGTCTCTGTCGCTCTCTCTCTCTGTCTCTCTCTCTCTCCCTCTCCCTCTCTCTCTCTCTGTCCCTCGTTTGCCCTCACTGTACAGGTTCAGAGTTTACAGCTGGAGAGGGAAATGTCTCTGGCTTCTAACCGCTGCCTCGCCGAGACGAACCTCGAACTGAAGCCTCGGTTGGAGCAAGGTCGCGCAGAGTTACTGGAGAGATACGAGCAGCTTCGGGACGTCCAGCAGTCCGTCATGGAGCATCGGAGGACGTTGGGTGAGTCTACTGGGGGTGACAGGGACGGGGAGAGGGGGTGTAGGGGCCGGAGAGGATGGGGTTGCACAGAAAGGGGGAGTAGTCACAAGTCAAGTCAAGTCACATTTATTTATATAGCACATTTAAAAAGCAACTCTCGTTGGCCAAAGTGCTTTACATTTGTTATAAGAATAACAAAAGCAAAACAAACTACATACATATATACATGTAGCCCTCACTCAGAGGACGTCAGGAAAGGCTTGGGAGTATAGATAAGTCTTTAGTCTTGACTTAAAAGAGTCGATGGAGGGGGCAGTTCTGATGGGAAAGGGGGATGATGCTGTTCCACAGTCTAGGGGCTGCAACCGCAAAGGCCCGGTCGCCCCTGAGCTTATGCCTAGACCGCGGGATATTCAGCAACCCCAAGTCGGCCGATCTGAGGGGCCTGGAGGTGGAGTGGTGGGTGAGAAGACTTTTGATGTAGGTGGGGGCAAGCCCATTGAGGGCTTTGTAGACATGGAGGAGGATCTTGAAGTTTATACGGAACCGCACAGGGAGCCAGTGGAGAGAGGCCAGGATCGGGGGGGTGATGTGGTCCCTTTTTCGGGTGCCCGTCAGGAGTCTCGCTGCGATTGGCGTTTTGGACCAGTTGCAGGCGGGACTGGGAAGATTGGCTGATGCCAGTGTAAAGGGAGTTGCAGTAATCTAGGCGGGAGGAGATGAATGTGTGGATGATCTTTTCGAGGTCATCAAACTGGAGGAATTGTGTTATTTTAGCTATCGTCCGAAGCTGAAAGAAGCTAGCTTTTACCACGGCATTGACTTGTTTGTCAAATTTCAGTGCTGAGTCAAATATCACGCCATGGTTTTTGACGTGTGGTTTGAGTAGTGGGGTAAGGCTTCCAAGGCTGCCTGCTATCATTTTGATTGAGTCCGAGGGGCCGAGAAGGATGACCTCAGACTTACTCTCGTTTAGTTGGAGGAAGTTCTGGGCCATCCAACACTTTATATCCTCGAGGCAGTGGGTAAGGGGATAATACCTCAGTGACTAAGTGACGGGTGATTTCCGCAGAGCCGCACTCCCGCCGGGTCGATCTGGAGAGTCTCCTCGCTGTCCTGAGGGCTGAGGTGGCAACGTTGGAGGAAGAGTCTGAGGTCAGTGCCCCAGCTTCACGCCAACCCCCTCCCCTTCGTATATATCTCCCTGCGTCCGTGTGTGTAGGAGAGAGAGAGAGAGAGAGAGATAGAGGCGGG
Source organism: Malacoraja senta (assembly GCA_038087875.1). Taxonomy (NCBI): domain Eukaryota; kingdom Metazoa; phylum Chordata; class Chondrichthyes; order Rajiformes; family Rajidae; genus Malacoraja; species Malacoraja senta. The sequence continues at coordinate 12,168 of JAXLNO010004445.1, forward strand.
TGTGTGAGACAGGGAGAGGTGTGTGTCAGAGAGAGAGTTGTGTGTGTGTGTGTGTGTGTGTGTGTGAGAGAGAGAGGTGTGTGTGAGAGAGAATAGAATGGCTTTTATTGTCATTCAAACAGCTGGGTTTGAACGAAATTGCATTTTCTACAGTCTCTTACATTACAAAAAAAAAACAAGACCTACACTTAACACAGTTTACATAAACATCCATCGCAGTGAATCTCTCACTGTGATGGAAGGCAAAGTCTTATCTCTTCCCTTTGTTCTTCTCCCGCGGTCCAGCAGTCCAACTGCAGCGTCGAGGCGAACTGGGGCTCCCGATGTTAAAGCCCCCAGTGGGCAATGTTAAGTCCCGCGGCCATTAAGCCGCGCCGGGTCCTTTTTTTTTTTTTTTTTTTAATTTGTATTTTATTAGAAGTACATTACATTACAACCACATACATTAGTACTCGTCATTTATATCTTCTTACAATTAATGTACTCCATTTATTTTTTACACTAGAAAAGGAAAAGATTGAAAGAAAGAAGAAAGTGAAGGAAAAAGTGAAAGTGTAGGAAATGTGACAACGAAAAAGGACGAAGACCCTATTAGAGCAAAATTAAAAACAAAAGAAAAAGAGTTAAGAAATAGACCCTAGAAAAGAAAGAGAAAGAGGGAAAAAGAGAGAAACAAATATTTTTATGAGCATTACGTAAATGGGACATACCAACTCTTCAACTATCATCCCCCCTTACCTGACCTCAATTTTTTATTTTTTTTTAAGTACTTTTGCACCCTATGTTTGTAATAATTCTATAAATGCAGACCACGTCAGGTGGAAGTGATCTGGTTTACCTGCTAGGAGGAGTCTTATCTCTTCTAGGTGTAATGTTTCAAACATATTTGAAATCCACATATTTATAGTTGGTATTGGAGCCTTCTTCCAAAATTTTAGAATTAGCTTTTTTCCAGTTATTACGCTCCGAGTCCTTTAAACCCCGCAATTCCAGCGCCGAATTCTAGACAATAGACAATAGTTGCAGGAGTCAGCACCGCCATTTAATGTGATCATGGCTGAACATCCACAATCAGTACCCCGTTCCTGCCTTCTCCCCATATCCCCTGACTCCGGCTATCTTTAAGAGCCCTATCTAGCTCTCTCTTGAAAACATCCAGAGAACCTGCCTCCATCGCCCTCTGAGGCAGAGAATTCCACAGACTCACAACTCTCTGTGAGAAAAAGTGTTTCCTCGTCTCCGTTCTAAATGGCTCTACTCCTTATTCTTAAACTGTGGCCGCTGGTTCTGGACTCCCCCAACATCGGGAACATGTCTGAAGAAGGGTTTCGGCCCGAAACGTTACCTATTTCCTTCGCTCCATAGATGCTGCTGCACCCGCTGAGTTTCTCCAGCATTTTTGTGTACCTTCGATTTTCCAGCATCTGCAGTTCCTTCTTTAACAAAACATCGGGAACATGTTTCCTGCCTCTAGCGTGTCCAATCCCTTAACAATCTTAGGTACACAAAAATGCTGGAGAAACTCAGCGGGTGCAGCAGCACCTATGGAGCGAGGAAATAGGCAACATTTCGGGCCAAAACCCTTCCTCAGACAATCTTATATGTTTCAATGAGATCTCCTCTCATCCTTCTAAACTCCAGAGTGTACAAGCCCAGCCGCTCCATTCTCTCAGCATATGACAGTCCCGCCATCCCGGGAATTAACCTGGTGAACCTACGCTGGGCTCCCTCAATAGCAAGAATGTCCTTCCTCAAATTAGGGGACCAAAACTGCACACAATACTCCAGGTGTGGTCTCACTATCGGGCTCTGTACAACTGCAGAAGGACCGCTTTGCTCCTATATTCGATTTCTCAAAATTAAAGTGTTTAGCAACCAGGAGATCAGTGGAGGTCTCCTCCATTTTGATTTTAATTTTGATTTTCAATTTTGATTTCTCAATCTTCAAGTAACCCCTGCACTCCCTCTCTCTCCATCCCGCCCCCACCCAAGTCACACCAGCTTCTCGTTTTCACCCAACAAACAGCAGACAATGGCCTATTTCCTTTAGCATCCGTAACCTTTTTGCATTTCTACAATAGGCAATAGGTGCAGGAGGAGGCCATTCGGCCCTTCGAGCCAGCACCGCCATTCAATGTGATCATGGCTGATTATCCCCAATCTTTCATTCATTGTTCTTTATCTCTCTACATCATCGCCTGTATCTCACGTTTCCCTTTTCCCCCAACTAGTTTGAAGAAGGGTCTCGACCCGAAACGTCACCTATTCCTTCTCTCCAGGGATGCTGCCTGTCCCGCTGAGTTACTCCAGCATTTTGCTGAGAGAATGGAGCGGCTGGGCTTGTACACTCTGGAGTTCAGAAGGATGAGAGGGTATCTTATTGAAACGTATAAGATTGTTAAGGGTTTGGACACACTGGAGGCAGGAAACATGTTCCCGATGTTGGGGGAGTCCAGAACCAGGGGCCACACACACACAGTTTAAGAATAAGGGGTCGGCCATTTAGAACGGAGACGAGGAAACACTTCTTCACACAGAGAGTTGTGAGTCTGTGGAATTCTCTGCCTCAGAGGGCGGTGGAGGCCTTTCTATGGATACTTTCAAGGGAGAGCGAGATAGGATAGCATGAGGGAGAGTGAGAAAGAGAAAAAGAGAGAGGGACTGCGAGAGTGTTACAGTGTGTGAGAGAGAGAGAGAGAGAGAGAGCTTGTCGAACCTAAATTTTCTTTGTTTATTCAATCTATCATCCCCCCTCCCCCTCCCCTTCTGCAGGAATTGGCGGACAGCTTCCTCGAAGGCCGTTCCACCCTCGACTCCTTCCTATCCCAGTACCCCGCCCAGAGGCTGCGCCTTCACTCCCGCAAGGTGGGGGCGGAGAAACTGCTGGAGATTGTCCTGCGCCCCCCCTCCCCCTCCCCCGCCCCCCTACGGCCTCCCCCTCCCCCTCCCGCCCCCGCCCCCACCCCCTCCCACCGCCCGGCCCCCTCCCAGCTGCCCTATGACCCCACCCCCAGCCAGCCCGGCGACCTGCAGGGAGATCCCCCCTTTCCCCGGGGAGCCCCCTCCTCGGCCGGCTGCGACCCCTCCTTCCCCCGAGAAGCCCGCCCCCCCTCCCTCCCCTGGGGCGCCCCCTCCTACCCGGGGGGGGGCGCCGGCCTCCTACATGTGGGGGGGTCCCCCCGCCTTTCCCTCGCAGCCGGGGGGAGCCCCCCCCTTCCCTGCCCCGACCCCCATCGAGCCCCGCTCACCCCCAGGCAGCCTGCCCCTACCCGCAGTCGGCCCCCCCCTACCCCGTCCCCCACCTCCCCGGCCCTCCCCCCTCCTACCCCGCTCCCCCCTCCCCTCACCACCGGCCCCAGGGAATTCCCTACCCTGCCTGCCCTTACCCCCGCCCTTACTAACCTCACACCCCCCCCCCCCTGACCCTCCAGCAGTGCAGAGCTCCCTGTCCTCCACCTCCTCTCCCCTCCAGCAGTGAGACGCTCTCTCCCTTCCCTCCCTTCCCCTTCCCCTTCCCCTTCCCTCACCTCCCCCTCCTCACCAGCAGTGAAGCTCTCCCTCCCTCCCCCCTCCCCTCCCCCTCTCTCCAGCAGTGAGACGCTCTCTCCCCACCTCCCCCTCCTCACCAGCAGTGAAGCGCTCCCTCCCTTCCCCCTCCCCTCCCCCTCTCCCCAGCAGTGAGACGCTCTCTCTCTTCCCCTTCCTCCCCTCACCTCTCCCTCCTCCAGCAGTGAAGCGCTCCCTCCCTCCCCCCTCCCCCCTCCCCCCAGCAGGGATGCGTTCCCTGCCCCCACCCCTCCCTCCCCTCTCCTCTCCCCCTCCCCTCTCCCCTCCCCTTCTCTCCCTTCCCCTCCCCTTCTCTCCCCTCCCTCTCCCCCTCCCCCTCTCCTCTCCCCTCTCCCCTCCCCTTCTCTCCCTTCCCCTCCCTTCTCTCCCCTCCCTCTCCCCTCCCTCCCTCTCTCCCCTCCCTCTCCCCTCCCCCTCCTCTCCCCTCTCCCCTCTCCCCTCCCCTTCTCTCCCTTCCCCTCCCCTTCTCTCCCCTCCCTCTCCCCTCCCCTCCCCTCCAGCAGTGAGGTGCTCCCTGCCCTCCCCCGCCCCTCCCCCTCTCCTGCCCTCCCCCTCTCCTTCCCCCTCTCCTCCCCTTCCCTCCCCCTCTCCTCCCCCTCCCTCCCCCTCCAGCAATGAGGCACTCACTGCCCTCCCCTCCCCCTCCCCTCCCCACCTTTCTCCTCCCCTTCTCCCACCCCTCTCCTCCCTCCCTCTCCCTCCCTTCCAGCAGTGAGGTGCTCCCTGCCCTCCCCCGCCCCTCCCCCTCTCCTGCCCTCCGGTCCCCCCTCCTCCTCTTCCCTCCCCCGCCCCTTCAGCAGTGAGGCGCTCCCTGCCCTCCTCCTCCCTCTCCTCCCTCCCCACCCTTCTCCTCCCTTCTCCCACCCCTCCCCACCCTTCTCCTCCCCTCCCCCTCCTCCTCGTCCCACCCCTCCCCTCCCTCTCCTCTCCCTCCCCTCCAGCAGTGAGGTGCTCCCTGCCCTTCCCCTCCCCCTCCTCCTCTCCCTCCCTCTCCCCTCCCCTCCAGCAGTGAGGCTCTCCCTGCCCTCCCCCTCCCCCTCACCTCCACCTCCCCCTCCCCTTCCTCCCACGGCACTCCCTTCTTTTGCACTAGCCAACCTAAGACGGGTTTAGATTGCCTTAACTTCGGAGGTGGGACTGAAGACACAAGAACTCATTACCATCCTACAACAGAGCTATATTATAAATATAGCTTTATGTATAAAAATATAGATATATAACCAAACCGAAAATCATCTCTTCGCTATTGTAACAATGGATTAAAATATTCTCCGATCTAAAATGTGTGTCTGTGTGTTGGTTTGGCATGGATCTATCAATCAGTCCTCCCTACCCTGCAACACTGCTCTCTCTCCCCATCCCCCCACTCGCAACAAGGGCAGAGTCCCCCCTAGTCCTCACCTTTCACCCCACCAGCCGTCACATACAACAAGTGATCCTCCGTCAGTTTCGCCACCTCCAACGTGACCCAACCACTCGCCACATCTTCCCATCTCCCCCCATGTCTGCCTTCCGCAAAGACCGCTCCCTCCGTAACTCCCTTGTCAATTCTTCCCTTCCCTCCCGTACCACCCCCTCCCCGGGCACTTTCCCTTGCAACCGCAAGAGATGCAACACTTGTCCCTTCACCTCTCCCCTCGACTCCATTCAAAGACCCAAGCAGTCGTTCCAGGTGCGACAGAGGTTCACCTGCATCTCCTCCAACCTCATCTATTGCATCCGCCGCTCGAGATGTCAGCTGATCTACATCGGTGAGACCAAGCGGAGGCTTGGCGATCGTTTCGCCGAACACCTCCGCTCGGTCCGCAATAACCAACCTGACCTCCCGGTGGCTCAGCACTTCAACTCCCCCTCCCATTCCGCATCCGACCTCTCTGTCCTGGGTCTCCACCATGGCCAGAGCGAGCAACACCGGAAATTGGAGGAACAGCACCTCATATTCCGCTTGGGGAGTCTGCATCCTGGGGGCATGAACATTGAATTCTCCCTATTCTGTTAGCCCTTGCTGTCTCCTCCCAATCCTCAGCCCTCGGGCTCCTCCTCCGCCTTTTTCCTTTCTTCTCCCTACCCCCTCATCAGTCTGAAGAAGGGTTTCGGCCCGAAAAGTTGACTATTTCCTTCGCTCCACAGATGCTGCTGCACCCGCTGAGTTTCTCCAGCATTTTTAAGAGCTCGTTAAGAGCTTTGTATACGAATAAGAGGAGCTTCTGTACCGTACTGGGAGCCATAGAATAGTACAGCACAGGAACAGGCCCTTCGGCCCACAATGTCCGTTCCCGAACATGAGGCCAAGACCAACTTACCTGCACCCTCCATTCTCTGCGTACCCGTCTCTAAAAGCCTCTCAAATGTATCTGTCTCCAAACGCCACTATCGTATCTGCCTCCACTACTGTCATTGGTGTAAAAAAAAGAAATACCCTGCACATCTCCCTTCAACTGTTGTTTAAACATATTAACGATTTAGACGAGGGAATTAAATGTGACATCTCCAAGTTTGCGGATTACACAAAGCTGGGTGGCAGTGTGAGCTGCGATGAGGATGCTAGGAGACTGCAGGGTGACTTGGATAGACAATAGGTGCAGGAGCAGGCCATTTGGCCCTTCGAGCCAGCATCACCACGGCTGATCATCCCCAATCAGTACCCCGTTCCTGCCTTCTCCCCATATCCCCTGACTCCGCTATCTTTAAGAGCCCTATCTAGCTCTCTTGAAAGCATCCAGAGAACCTGCCTCCACCGCCCTCTGAGGCAGAGAATTCCACAGACTCACCACTCTCTGTGAGAAAAAGTTTCATTGCCTCCGTTCTAAATGGCTTACTCCTTATTCTTAAACTGTGGCCCCTGGTTCTGGACTCCCCCAACATCGGGAACATGTTTCCTGCCTCTAGTGTGTCTAAGCCCTTAACAATCTTGTATGTTTCAATGAGATCCCCTCTCATTCTTCAAAACTCCATAGTGTACAAGCCCAGCTGCTCCATTCTCTCAGCATATGACAGTCCCACCATCCTGGTTGGGTTCCCTGCATAGGTTGGATGAGTGGGCAGATGCAGTATAATGTGGATAAATGTGAGGTTATCCACTTTGGTGGCAAGAACAGGAAGGCAGATTATTATCTGAATGGAATTAGGAAAAGGAGAGGTGCAATGAGATCTGGGGGGTCCTTGTTCAACAGTCACTGAAAGTAAGCATGCAGGTACTGCAGGCAGTGAAGAAAGCTAATGGCATGTTGGCCTTCATTGCGAGAGGATTTGAGTACAGGAGCAAGGAGGGTGTACTGCAATTGTACAGGGCCCTGGTGTGACTGCACCTGTAGTATTGTGTGCAGTTTAGGTCTCCTAATTTGAAGAAGGACATTCTTGCTATTGAGGGAGTGCAGCATAGGTTCATCAGGTTAATTCCCGGGATGGCGGGACTGTCATATGATGAAAGAATGGGTTGACTGGGCTTGTATGCACTGGAATTTAGAAGGACGAGAGGGGATCTTAAGAAACATATAAAATTCTCAATAGATTGGACAGGCTAGATGCAGGAAAAATTGTCCTGATGTTGGGAGAGTCCAGAACCACGGGTTACACAGTTTTAAGAATAAGGCATTAGCCATTTAGGACTGAGATGAGGTAAAGCATCTTCACCCAGAGAGTTGTGAATCTGTGGGATTCTCATTCCGCAGAAGGCAGTGGAGGCCATTTCGCTGGATGTTTTCAAGAGAGAGTTAGATTTGGTGATAAAGGAATCAAAGGATATGGGGGAAAAGCAGGAACGGGCTACTGAATTTAGATGATCGGGCTTGATCACATTGAATGGCGGTGCTGGCTCGAAGGGCTGAATGGCCTACTCCGGCACCTATTTTTTTATGTTTCGCCTCAAAGTTATGCCCTCTCGTCTTTGTCATTTGGTTTAGTTTACAGATACAGCGCGGAAACAGAACCTTCGGCCCACCCAGTCCGCGCCGACCAGCGATCACACCAGTGAAACATATAAGATTGTTTGAAACATATAAGATTGTTAAGAGCTTGGACACGCTAGAGGCAGGAAACATGTTCCCGATATTGGGGGAGTCCAGAACCAGGGCCCACAGTTTAAGAATAAGGAGTAAGCCATTTAGAACGGAGACGAGGAAACACTTTTTCCTCACAGAGAGTGGTGAGTCTGTGGAATTCTCTGCCTCAGAGGGCGGTGGAGGCCGGTTCTCTGGATGCTTTCAAGAGAGAGCTAGATAGGGCTCTTAAAGATGGTGGAGTCAGGGGATATGGGGAGAAGGCAGGAACGGGGTACTGATTGGGGATGATCAGCCATGATCACATTGAATGGCGGTGCTGTCTCGAAGGGCCGAATGGCCTACTCCTGCACCTGTTGTCTATTGTGTATTGCCTCGACCCGAAACGTTGCCTATTTCCTTCGCTCCACAGATGCTGCCTCACCCGCTGAGTCTCTCCAGCATTTTTGTCTACCTTCGATTTTCCAGCATCTGCAGTTCCTTCTTAAACAGATTCTTGGGATGCTGTCTGGTTCTCTTCTCAGTATATGAGCATATGATGATGGTGTCGATGCTCTCTTATTGGCATTGAGCAAGGCGATACATTCCAAAAACCTATCCTAGTCTTATGTTTGGCATTTAGAACTTTCACCTCCCTGCCAATGGCTTCCTTTCAGCTTTCACCATTGACATTCATCCCTGCATCTGTCGATAGCCCTGGAAGTCTGTCACACCCAGTAGCGTTGATTCCTTCAGTTGCTGTTTCCGTAACATATTTTGTTTTGCGAGACAGGGTTGTTAGCCCTGTGCTAAACCTCCAACCTGGAGGACCAGTGGATCGCTCTTCGTCTCGCCTCTGCCCTTCGAGCCAGCATCGCCATTCCTCCTATGTTGCAATTCAAACTTAGAAACATAGAAAATAGGTGCAGGAGGTGGCCATTCGGCCCTTCGAATGGCCACCTCAATTCACCTCAATTCAATATGATCATGGCTGATCATCCAACTCAGTATCCTGTACCTGCTTTCTCTCCATACCCCCTGGTCCCTTTAGCCACAAGGACCACATCTAACCCCCTCTTAAATATAGCCAATGAACTGGCCTCAACTACATTCTGTGGCAGAGAATTCCTGAGATTCACCACTCTCTGTGTAAAAATGTTTATCTCATCTCGGTCTTAAAAGATTTCCCCTTTATCCTTAAACTGTGACCCCTTGTTCTGGACTCCCCCAACATCGGGAACAATCTTCCTGCATCTAGCCTGTCCAACCGCTTAAGAATTTTGTACGTTTCTATAAGATCCCCCCTCAGTCTTCTAAATTATAGCGAGTACAAGCCGAGTCTATCCAGTCTTTATCTAACTCTGTCTAACCTCTATCTAACTCTCTCTTAAATCCATCCAGTGATTTGGCCTCCACTGCCCTCTGTGCCAGGGAATTCCACAAATTCACAACTCTCTGGGTGAAAAAGTTTTTTCTCACCTCAGTCTTAAATGGCCTCCCCTTTATTCTAAGACTGTGTGGCCCCTGGTTCTGGACTCGCCCAACATTGGGAACATTGTTCCTGCATCTAGCTTGTCCAGTCCTTTTATAATTTTATATGTTTCTATAAGATTCCCCTCATCCTTCTAAACTCCAGTGAATACAAGCCTATATACGAGTGAATATGAACCTCCCGCTGGCATAGATCTAGGTGTCACTGAGACACACAAGCCCCACGACCACGACAAGGTTGCAATCCAGTGAGTTAGAGATTGGGGGGGGAGCGGTTTTCAGGGTCAGAGAAGGGGTCGCGGAGATGGGGAGAGGTCGGAGTGGGGGGTTACAGGGATGGGGGAAGTTTCCAGAGGTCAGATAGTGGGTTACAGATATGTGGAAAGTGTTTTCAGAGGTTCGTGATTGAGTTATACATAGAGGGGAGGGGGCAGTTTTCTGGTTCAGAGAGGGATTTGCAAAAGCGGGGAAGAGTGTAGGGGTCAGAGAGAGGGTCGCGGAGACGTGGAGGGGACTCGGGGTCAGGGAGGTGGTCACACAGGGAGGGGTAAGGTGTTTCAGAGATTACAGAGGGCGCTGCAGAGCCACGCATGCCCAAGAGCTGCTCTGCACAACACCGGCTGACGCCCCTAAGGCCGCCTGGGTCAAGACGAGATGGAGAGACCAGTGGAAGTCCATCTAGGCTCCTGCGAGTGTGGGAACCCAACACAGACAGTGGAGCACATAGTCACCAGTTGCCCCAAACACTGGCCACCAAATGGTGAACGAGGTCTGATTGACCTGGGCGATGACACGTTGGCGTGGCTCGCCTCAACGGAGCTGCAGGTCTAAAAGACACACGACAGAAGAAGCAGAGACACGGGATGTTTTTAGGGGGTGAGAGAGAGGGGGTTAACCTGATGAACCTACGCTGCACTCCCTCAATAGCAAGAATGTCCTTCCTCAAATTAGGGGACCAAAACTGCACACAATACTCCAGGTGTGGTCTCACTAGGGCCCTGTACAACTGCAGAAGCTTCAGAGGGGAGAGGGTGAGTTAGAGATGGGAGCGCGGACTTCATGACCAGAGAAGAGGCTTGCAGAGACAAGGAGGGGTGTAGAGGGCAGAGAAGGGGTTGCAGAGATAGGAACATTTGTTTCAGAGATCAGAGAGGGGGTTTGCTGAGATGGGGAGGTGTTTTCAAAGTTTAGAGAGGAGCTTATAGAGAAGGGGAAAGTTGTTTGAGAGACCAGAGAATGGGTTGCCGAGACTGGGTAAGATTTTCAGATGTTGGAGGGAGAGTTACAGAGACAGGGAAAGTGTTTTCAGAGGTTAGGGTGTGTGTTAGAGATGGGGGCGGGGGGGAAGGGGGCGGTTTTCAGAATCAATCTCAATCACAATAATACTTTATTAGCCAAGTATGTTTTGTAACATAGGAGGAATTTAATTTGCCAAGTCAGTCATACAAATGAAAAGCAATTATATTTGGAGCAATGGAAGATGGGAATAAATTGAATTCATCTCAAAATTTACTTTTTAATTATGGTTTAATAATAGCAAAAATATGAATACTTACATTTTGGAAAAATACACCAATACCAACGCTCAAAATGTGGATCGCAAGCATGTTGGACACCGCACATCTTGAGGAAATGCGATTCCTCCTAATAGATAAATCAGACCAATTCATAACGAGTTGGTCTCCATTTGTCGTCTTTTTGGAATCATATGGTGCAACACAATTGTAAAAGCTAACTGTCTCGGGACTGAGCGGGGGATGGTCAAGATTATAAATAATGATCTCCTTACTTCTTTTTTTTTTTTTTTTTTACTCTCTTTTCCCCATTTTCTTTTCTTTAACTTTCTTCTTTCATTCTTTTTTCTTTTTCTTCACACACTATATATCTCACGTTTTTCTATACTTTATTATCTAATTTCCTTTTCTTATTCTTCTTTATTATAATAAAAAAATAAGAAGCTGTACATAAAATGTATTATGAAAATATATATAAGGCACTTTGGTGCCATACGATTGTACTTACTTCTAATAAAATTAAAATAAAAAATAAAAACAAATGAAAAGCAACGGGACACGCAAAATACATTTTAACATAAACATCCACCACAGTGACTCCTCCACATTCCTCACTGCGATGGAAGGCGAAAAATAGTACAAATCTCTTCCCTTCTTTGTGGCCGATTAGGAAAAGGGGAGATGCAACGAGACCTGGGTGTCATGGTACACCAGTCATTGAAAGTAGGCATGCAGGTGCAGCAGGCAGTGAAGAAAGCAAATGGTATGTTAGCATTCATAGCAAAAGGATTTGAGTATAAGAGCGGGGAGGTTCCACTGCAGTTGTACAGTGTCTTGGTGAGACCACACCTGGAGTATTGCGTAGTTTTGGTCTCCTAATCTGAGGAAAGACATTCTTGCCATAGAGGGAGTACCGAGAAGGTTCACCATACCGATTCCTGGGATGGCAGGACTTTCATATGAAGAAAGACTGGATAGACTCGGCTTGTACACGCAAGAATTTGGAAGATTGAGGGGGGATCTTATAGAAACTTACAAAATTCTTAAGGGGTTGGACAGGCTAGATGCAGGAAGATTATTCCCGATGTTGGGGAAGTCCAGAACTAGGGGTCACAGTTTAAGGATAAGAGGGAAGTCTTTTAGGACCGAGATGAGAAAAACATTTTTTACACAGAGAGTGGTGAATCTGTGGAATTCTCTGCCACAGAAGGTAGTTGAGGTCAGTTCATTGGCTATATTTAAGAGGGAGTTAGATGTGGCCCTTGTGGCTAAAGGGATCAGGGGGTATGGAGAGAAGGCAAGGATGGGATACTGAGTTGGATGATCAGCCATGATCATATCGAATGGCGGTGCAGGCTCGAAGGGCCGAATGGCCTACTCCTGCAACTATTTTCTATGTTTCTTTGCTCTCGGGAGCCACGAGCCCTCCGTTGACGGGACGATCATGACTCCCGTAGCCGGCGGTGTTTGGGCGATCCAGCTCCTACATCAGGGGGATGTCAGCACCCCGCGCCGGCGATCGGAGCCAGGTAGGGGCTGGTCGAACCTCTGCGTCGTTGGAGCTTCCCGACTCAGCCTCTCCCGAGACTGTGAGCTCTTGATGGTAATTCCGCAGGTCCCGATGTTCAGGTCCACACCCCCCTTGTGTGGCTAAACGTTAGTCCGAGGAGGCCTCCAGCTCCATCGATGTTAGGCCGCAGAGCGACCGGAGATGCGACCTGGAAAGAAATAGCATCTCCGGCAAGGTAATGGAAATCATGCTTGACTAATCTTCTGGAATTTTTTGAGGATGTAACCAGGATAATGGACAAGGGAGAGCCAGTGGAAGTAGTGTACCTGGACTTTCAGAAAGCATTTGATAAGGTCCCACAGAGGAGTTTCGTGTTGGATTGAGAAGACTCACACAAAGGGAATGGAATCCAAAGTCCTCCTCCACACAGCCACGTCGATCTGGGCAAACAGCTGAAATGTCCGCAGCACATCACAGCAACATCACTCCAGACAAGATCACCACCTCCGAAGTGACAAAACAGCTGAGGCTCACGAGCGGAAACGCACAAAGTACCAGGAACTGGTGGAGATGTGCTAGGACAGAGGCTGGAAGACATACTATGAGCTGTAGAGGCTTTGCAGGACGCTCACTCTGCAAAGTCCTACGGTTTTAAACACAGCTATTAAGCGACCACACTATCCCATTCGCACGTTGCCTGTAGCAGATCAGGCACAAGTCCTGCAGGTGGTCCCGCCATCAGAGGTCCAGTCCAGGCTGTGAAAAAGTTACTTTTATAACAATCAAACAGGTTCGCTTCTTAAAAACAGACAACTCACAAACGTTTGTAGACCAGTTCAAAACGTTACTTATTATCGGCCGATGGAAGTGGTAAGGAACTCCAGTCAAGTGAGCAATACAGACACTTCACTGTCCTCATTCCACTTCCCCGAACAACAGAATTACATCGTATTAGATAGTGTTTTTTTTGTCACCTTGGCACATTCCACAAACATTAGTCATGGTCAGAGGTACAGGAAATAAAGGTTTCTACAGAATGCGTCACATCAAAGGCATCGTGTCATATGGTACAAGATATCTTACATATTAAAGACATCGGCCATTTGTCAATACCTCTTAGATCAATCTAGCTTCCTCTCTCGTCACTTCACCCCTCACAGGCATCGGACATTTGGTGCAAGGTATTATATATATTAAAGACATCGGCCATTTGTCAATACCCCTTAGATCAATCCAGCTTCCTCTCTCGTCACTTCACCCCTCACAGGCATCGGACATTTGGTGCAAGGTATTTTACATATTAAAAACATCGGCCATTTGTCAATGACCCTTAGATCAATCTAGCTTCCTCTCTCGCCAAATGGTGGACACATGTTAGAGTCATACATTATCTCAATGGACAGCAACCTGAGGCAAACCTAGACTTGCCTTTCTGTATTAATCTACTGGAGAAAAGCCTGATTTGAGATAAGCTGTAAGCTGGCCCAGGGACCAATTTAATATCTTCTTATATTTTTAACATAATTCAGCCTTATCAGCTGCAACAAATATCGCGACATTCAAAAAGGGTGGTTTGACAAAACGAGCAGACCGGTTCCACCATTAGCCGAGGGGCAAGTGGTTCATCTGCAAATCGACAAAGGTCATGAAGGCATCGGCGTGATTTCTGGAACTGCCTGTGAGCCACGTTCGTACTCGGTCAAGGCCGATGGCGGCACCTGCAGGCGTGACAGGCAACATATCCTGCCTGTGAACGAGCCAGCTCCACCTCCATCCCATCCTGACCACACAAGTGTACCTCCATTCACCCGCCTGCACCGGCACGACAACCTGTTTCTGAAACGGTTACTTTGCCGATGGCTGCACCACCTCGGCTTGTGCCAAAGTCTCCTGTTTCGTCACCGGGAATGCCTCTTCAATCTCCGACACCTAATGCACCACCGAGCGTGTCCCCGGAAAAAAGAAATGTACTATATCGCACATGTGCTGGTCTTGTTTGTAAGCCCACCGTAAAGTACCCGGGCTAAATGTAATCTTCCTCTGGTTTATTGCCATATGCTATGTATGCTTTATATAGTCAGTAGTTTTGTATTTGCGTGGAATTCTTTAAGAGGGAGGGTGTAGATCAGTGAAACTCATACTGTGGTTCCACCCACAGGCTTATTAGAGAGCTCTTTCTAAAATAAAACAATTCCTCCAGTTTGATGACCTCGAAAAGATCATCCACACATTCATCTCCTCCCGCCTAGATTACTGCAACTCCCTTTACACTGGCATCAGCCAATCTTCCATGTCCCGCCTGCAACTGGTCCAAAACGCCGCAGCAAGACTCCTGACGGGCACCCGAAAAAGGGACCACATCACCCCGATCCTGGCCTCTCTCCACTGGCTCCCTGTGCGGTTCCTTATAAACTTCAAGATCCTCCTCCATGTCTACAAAGCTCTCAATGGGCTGGCCCTCACCTACATCAACAGTCTTCTCACCCACCACTCCACCTCCAGACCCCTCAGATCGGCCGACTTGGGGTTGCTGAATATCCTGCGGTCTAGGCATAAGCTCAGGGGCGACCGCGCCTTTGCGGTTGCAGCCCATAGACTGTGGAACAGCATCCCCTTTCCCATCAGAACTGCCCCCTCCATCGACTCTTTTAAGTCAAGACTAAAGACTTATCTATACTCCCAAGCCTTTCCTGACGTCCTCTGAGTGAGGGCTACATGTATATATGCATGTAGTTTGTTTTGTTTATGCTATTCTTATAACAAATGTAAAGCACTTTGGCCAACGGGAGTTGTTTTTTAAATGTGCTATATAAATAAATGTGACTTGACTTGACTTGACTTTCTCTCTCTCGTTTTTAGACTAGTTATACATGCTGAGATGAAGTTACCTCAGTTGGGTTGCTAATAAAGAACTTTGGATTCTTCAGGATTTTTAATTTTTTTTAGAAAGTGAGTTTTTTTTTAAAAGGCACGATAAAAAAGAATGGAGTAATTGACCAATAATACAACTTTGGAGACTGGTCCGTAAGTTATAAAGCATAAACTATTCATCTAATCCTGAGCTCGGGTTTCAGTCGGATTCCCGTGCTGAACCAATTTACTCTTTCAAAAATTCAATAAATGGAGACCATATTCTATCAAATAATTCTTGTTTGTCAATTAAGACTAGTTCTTTCCAAATGTAAGGTCCCCGACATTTCCATAATCCACATTTTAATTGTGGGGGTTATAGGACCTTTCCAAAATGTTAATATTCATATTTTTCCCAGTTATTATACTATAATCAAGAACGTTTCTTTGGTTTGTTGTAAGTCTTAGGCTTTGTTCCTGATATTCCTAATATTATTAGTTTTGAGTCGGGATCCAATTGGGTATTGACAACTTCAGAAATTATTCTGAAAATGCCCATCCAGAAATTTTTGATTTTTATACAATTTACAACGGTATGCGTTAAGTTAGCCTCTAAATGCTGACATTTATCACAAATAGGAGAGATGTGTGGGAAGATTCTATTTAATTTTGTTTTAGAGTATTGTAATCTATGTAATACTTTAAATTGTATTAAGGCATGTCTGGCATTTAACGAGCATTGATGTATATATTGTAGACTTTCGTCCCAAATCGTTATAGGTTGGCATAATTCATTTTCCCATGTGTGATTATACAATTCCGTCGGCGGGACCTCACTATCTAAGAGGGTATTATAAATATGAGATATTAATTTTTCTGTATTAGGATGTTTATTTTTCTACCACAGTTACTATATCTATTTCAGTCTATACCAGTATATGTACCAAAATATTTTTTTTCTAAACTGAACGCTAATATTACTAATTTTGTTTGGGATTATAAATCACATAGAATTAAAAAATAACACTTATGTAAACCAAAAGATGTCGGGGGACTTTCACTCCCAAATTTTTTGTATTACTATTGGGCAATACATATTAAGAATATAATTTACTGGTTGGACAGTTCAACTCAACAGACAGAATGGATAAAAATGGAGAAAGAGGATTGTTATCCTTGTAATATAGGAACAATCCTCTTCTCCCCGAAAAAAATGAACAATACAATATACAAGAAAAACCCAATTATACAAGATACAATAAGAATATCCAAACAAATAAAATTATCCTTAAAATTAAGAAACCTATCATTGTTAACACCGATAGCGAATAATCCTTTATTTAAACCATCTATGATGGATAAAATATATAATCAATGGGAAAGTTTAGGAATTAAAAGGATCGGGGACATGTATGAAATGGGAGATTTATTATCATTTCAACAATTACAATTAAAATTTAAACTGAAAAACACTCATTATTTTAAATATTTTCAGATTTGTAATTTTTTGAAGACATACATACAGAGATATCAAAAAATAACTCCTGATTTACTAGAAGTAATGAATATAAAAGCTGATACACAAAAATTAATATCATATTTATATAATAGTATCTTAAATATAGATTTACCTGTGACTGAGGTAATTAGAGAAGAGTGGGAACGGGAATTATTGATAATTACGAAGGCTACATGGGAAAAGTATTTGACATACATTCACAAGTGTTCGATTAACGCAAGACATAATCTAATCCAATTTAAAATTTTACATAGATTATATTACTCAAAAACAAGATTAAATAAATTTTATCCAAATATATCGCCCATTTGCGATAAATGTTTAACCCAAGACGCAACTATAACACACTCTTTTGTTTCTTGTATAAAACTTCATGGATTTTGGAGTGATATTTTTGAAATATTTACAAAACTATTTAAGACAAAAATGGAACCCAATAATGAATTGATTATATTTGGGGTAATGGAAGACGGGAACAAATTGAGCTCATCTCAAAAGTCAATTTTTAATTATGGTTTAATAATAGCAAAAAAATTAATATTGAAATTTTGGAAAAATACACCAATACCAACGCTCAAAATGTAGATTGCAAGTATGTTGGATACCGCACATCTTGAGGAAATGCGATTCCTCCTAATAGATAAATTTGACCAATTCATAACGAGTTGGTCTCCATTTGTCGTCTTTTTGGAAACATATGGTACAAAACAGGTGTAAAAGCTAATCCGTGACTGCGGATGGTCAAGATTATAAATGATCTCCTTACTTCTATTTTCTTTTCTTCTCTTCTTTTATTCTCTTTCTTCTATTTTCTATGTCTCAACTTTCTTTTTTCATTCTTTATTTTTATTTTTCACACACTATATATCTCACATTTTTCTATTTTTCATTATCTAACTTTTTTCTTTTTCTTCTTTATTACAAAAAAAAATTTAAATAAGAAGCTGTACATAAAAGGTATTATGAACGTATGATTGTATACAATTGTACTTACTTCTAATAAAATTAAAATATTTATTAAAAAAAAAAAAAAAGGATGTTTATTCAAACATTCATCAAGGATTTCTGGTTCCCTAGTTCTGTAATCTTGTGTATTTGATTTAACATAATCTCCAAGTTGTAAATATCTGAAAAAGTTATTTGAGTGTAGTCCGTAAATCTGTTATAACTCCTGTAATGAAAGAAAAGTGCCTTTCCTGTAAAGATGTCCCATCTTTTTAATTCCATAATTTTTCCATTGTGTAAAACCTTTATCCAACATAGAGGGTTTGAATAAAGGGTTGTTTACAATGGGGAGACAGAGTGATAAATTATCCAATTTTAAAGTATTTTTTAATTGTTTCCAAATTCGTATACCATTATATGTTATAGGGTTTTCACTATAGGTTTTTTAATGTAATTTTGTGGGAGCAAACATAATCAAACCAATTTCAAAAGGCAAACAGTCTTCCTTTTCCATCTTTAACCAGTCTGGTTGCTGATCCATTTCTTCCAACCAGAAATTCATATTTTTAATATTGACTGCCCAGAAGTAAAACAAAACATTTGGTAAAGCTAAACCTCCATTTGACTTTGATTTACAAAGATGTTTTTTGCTTATTCTATGATTCTTATAATCCCAAATAAAGCTTGTGACAATGGAATCGATTTTAAAAAGAAACAATTTTGGGAGATATCTCGGGATTGATTGGAAGAGGTACAATAATTGCGGTATAAAGATCATTTTTATAGCATTAATTCTACCAAACATTGAAATGGGAAGTGTTTTCCAATACTGAATATTCTTATGTAGTTTATTCAGTAAAGGTAGGAAGTTTAATTTAAATAAAGACATAAATGTCTTAGTTACATAAATTCCTAGATATTTAAGTTTTTCCTTGAATATTTTCAAGGGGGATTGTTGCAGTGTATGTAAATTGAGTTCCGTTATTGGCATGATTTCGCTTTTATTCCAATTAATTCCATATCCCGAAAACAAACCGAATTGAGTTATTAGATTTAATAGGTTTGGAATACTAGTTTCTGGGTTTGTAATATATATTAATACTTCATCTGCATATAAAGAGATTTTATTAATTGTGTCTTTAGTATTATACCCGTATATTTCTGGATGGGCACTAACACTTTCTGCTAATGGTTCAATTGCGAGAGCGAATAATAATGGAGATAGCAGGCATCCTTGTCTATAACCTCTAGATAAATTAAATTTAGTTGATAACATTTGGTTTGTTAATATTCTAGCTGTTGGGTTAGAATATAAGTTTAACCCATGTGCAGTACTTCTCCCCCAGTTGAAAATTTTCCATCACCGAAAATAGGTATGACCATTCCACCTGATCAAATGATTTTTCAGCATCTAACGAAATGATTGCTAGGTCTATGTTAGCAATTCTATTTGAATATATAATATTGAATAATCGTCTCAAATTATAAGATGAGTAACGTTTTGGAATAAAACCTGTTTGGTCGGGGTGTATTAATTTGTTAATCACTAAACCTAATCTATGTGCTAGGACTTTAGTTAATATTTTCTGATCTGTATTTAAGAGAGCTATTGCTCTATATGAACCTGGGTCTTCAAGGTCCTTATCTGTTTTTGGTATAAGTGTTATTGTAGATTTGTTTAAAGTTTCTGGCTGTTTCTGTTGAGTAAAAGCATACATATACAGTGTCTGTAAGCATGGGGAAATCAGATCATAAAATTGTTTGTAAAATTCAGAGCTTAGGCAATCGGGGCCTGCGGCCTTTCCGTATTTTAAAGATCTAATAGACTCTTCGATATCTTTTACTGTTATTTCAGCACCTAGTAATTCTCTCTCTTTCAAATCTAAACCTGTAAGATTACATTTCTGTAAAAATTCTTCCATTCCTGCAGAGTGTCTATCACTTTAGTTGAGTAAAGTTTTTGATAGTATTGTAGAAATATGTCATTGATATCTTTGGGCAGTGTTAATATTTCTCCCTTATCTGATCTAATTTTATAAATTGTTTTTTCCCCGTCCAGTTTTCGAAGTTGGCGTGCCAATAGTTTTTGTGGTTTGTCACCGAATTCAAAGTGTAGTTGTTTAGTCTGTTGATAAAGTTTTATAACTTGGTCTGAGTATATTTTATTTAACTTGTATTTCAATACTGCAATTTTATTGTTTTATCATAGATGGCACTGTAGCATTTTCTATGTCTAATTGCCTTATTTCCATTTCCAGTGTCTGTTGTTTAGCCCGATTCTCTCTATTATGAAATGCTTGGGAGGAGATTAATGCTCCTCGTACAAATGCTTTAAATGTTTCCCAGAGAAGGGAGGGAGAAGTTGCGGGACGTTCATTAGCCTCGAAAAACATATTAATGTTTTCTAAGATATTCATGACATACTTTTTCATTTAAAATTTGGGGGTTAAGTCTCCATTGTGTCTGTTTCTCGGCCATTCCGTTTAGTTTAATCATAAATGTTAGTGGTGCATGGTCCGAGATTATAATATTATGATATTTCGAGTTGTAGGTAAATGGAATGAGTTTGGAGTCTACTAAGAAATAGTCTATCCTTGAGTAGGTTTTATGCACCGGTGAGTAAAATGAATATTCTCGTCCAGATGGATTTTCAATTCTCCAGACATCCTTGATGTTGGTAGTATTAATATATGAGTTTAGAAATTCACTTGTCTGAGATTTTACTTTTCTTTGTCTTGATGATCTGTTTAAATAAGAGTCTAGTGTACAATTTAAGTCTCCACCAATTATTAATTTGTGTTGTGTAAATTCCGGAATAGTATTGAAAATGTTCTTGAAAAACAAGGGACTATCAAAATTTGGTCCATATACATTAAGATAATCACTTTTTTTGAATATAACTCACCTACTAATACAATATATCTGCTGTCGATATCTTCTATAGTTGATGTATGTTTAAAAGGTATACCTTTACGGATTAATATTGCAACCCCTCTAGATTTATGTGAGAATGAAGTGATACGTTTTAGCAATCCATTTTGCTTTCAATCCTGGAGGAATATTATATCTGTTGTAAGTGATTTTAAATGAGCTAATACTTTACCTCTCTTGATTGGTTCATTAATTCCCTTAACGTTCCAACTACAGAATGTAATTCCTTCACCCCCAATTTTATTGTGTTTTATCATAGATGGTGCTGTAGCATTTTCTATGTCTAATTGCCTTATTTTCATTTCCAGTGTCTGTTGTTTAGCCCGATTCTCTCTATTATGAAATGCTTGGGAGGAGATTAATGCTCCTCGTACAAATGCTTTAAATGTTTCCCAGAGAAGGGAGGGAGAAGTTCCGGGATGTTCATTAGCCTCGAAAAACATATTAATGTTTTATAAGATATTAACATCTTGCATCTTATGTTAGGGTGGTCTATAAAAGAGCAAATGGTTCAGCACATTAAACCCAACCTTACACCCGAACATCAGATAGACGAATTTTAGATCTCGTAGGTCTTCCTCCCAGACATATCTCCTGAAGTAAAACTTATAATTCCATTCAAAATTAAAATTATAATATGATATAAAATAGAGAAGGTGAGAGAATAAAAGGTTAGTAAAGTGTAAAAGAAAGGAAAGAAGTACATCTATAGTTGGTGTAGTTAGTGATAGCCACCCTAACGTGGCTAGCCATCTATAGACTTCCGTAGCCTTTGAAAAAAAAAAGTAATACTGGCTCCATGCTTTCCTGAAAAAAAGTTTCAATAAAAACAATTTATGGGGGAAGGAAAAAACATTTTTTGGTCCAAAGTATTTATAATCCGTTAGTGAAAGAGTTATTAGTCTCAAAGTAAAATATTAGTCCCATATAAAAAATATTAATCAAAAATTGGTTAAAAGTATTAAAAAAAAAGAAAAAACTCCAAATTATTAATAAATTGCCTGAATCACACGTTACTTATAATTCATATTTTTAACGAATTCTGAGTAGATCCAATTAATAATAATTAATAATCATAATTAGTAGTAATTAGTGCTAAAATATAAATGTTATATAGCAAAAGCAAAAAAACTTGCTTGACTCTCATTATCAGTTTTAAGTAGTCCTCAAGAATAACAATTTAAAGTTCCATTTGTTCTCTACGAGGTAACGATGCCCGGTAACGTCGGGTGGGTGTTGAGTATTGTTCAATCATCGGTCTTATTCTCAATGTTCTGGGCGAAATCAAGTGCTTCCATGTGGTTAGTGAAGAAATATTCCTTCCTCTTGTAGGTAACTCTCAGTGTTGCGGGGTACATCAGTCCATATCTCAGATCTTGTATATTCTTAAGTATTCTCCTTGTCTCTGTAAACAGCGCTCTCTTCCTGGTGACCACAGGATAATCTCTAAATATACTGATCTTGTCTCCTTCAAATATGAGATCTCTGTTGCGAACGATTTTCTTCATCATATCATCCAAAACATGGTCATATTGCACCTTGACTATCAGTTGTCTTGGGGGGGGGGGGCATCCGCCCTTGGGCGGCGTCCCAGTGCTCTGTGTACCTGACCAAGTAAAGGTTCTTGATCAAGATTTAAGACTTTTTTTAATAGCTCTGCAGCGAATTCACGGAGGTCACGGCTCCCCTCTCTGCCTTCATGAACGCCCACAATTCTTAAATTCTGGCGTCTCTGACGTCCCTCCGTCAATACATTTTTCAGTTATTTTACTCAATAAGTCTGATAAACGCTTGTTCTCGGAGAGAAGCTTTTTTGCCATAGAGGGAGTACAGAGAAGGTTCACCAGACTGATTCCTGGGATGGCAGGACTTTCATATGAAGAAAGAATGGATAGACTCAGCTTGTACTCGCTAGAATTTAGAAGATTGAGGGGGGATCTTATAGAAACTTACAAAATTCTTAAGGGGTTGGACAGGCTAGATGCAGGAAGTTTGTTCCCGATGTTGGGGAAGTCCAGAACAAGGGGTCACAGTTTAAGGATAAGGGGGAAGTCTTTTAGGACCGAAATGAGAAAAACATTTTTCACACAGAGTGGTGAATCTGTGGAATTCTCTGCCACAGAAGGTAGTTGAGGGCAGTTAATTGGCTATATTTAAGTTAGATATGGCCCTTGTGGCTAAAGAGATCAGGGGTTATGGAGAGAAGGCAGGTACAGGATACCGAGTTGGATGATCAGCCATGATCATATTGAATGGCGGTGCATGCTCGAAGGGCTGAATGGCTTAATCCTGCACCTATTAGATTTAGCTCTTAAGGCTAAAGGAATCAAGGGATTTGGGGAGATAGCTGCCAGAGGAGGTCGTTGAGGCTGGGACTATTCCAACCTTTAAGAAACAGTTACACGGGTACATGGATAGGACAAGTTTGGTGGAATATTCACCAAATGCAGGCAGGTGGGACTAGTGTAACTGGGACATGTTAGCCGGTGTGGGCCAGTTGGGCCGAAGGGCCTGTTTCCACACCGTATCACTCTATGACCCCAACACAAAGTGCTGGAGTAACTCAACGGGTTAGGCAGCATCTGTGGAGAACATGGATAGGTGATGTTTCACAGAGTGCTGGAGTAACTCAGCGGGTCAGGCAGCATCTGTGGAGAACATGGATAGGTGACGTTTCAAAGAGTGCTGGAGTAACTCAGCGGGTCAGGCAGCATCTGTGGAGAACATGGATAGGTGACGTTTCAGTGCTGGAATAACTCGGTGGGTCAGGCAGCATCTGTGGAGAACATGGATAGGTGACATTTCGGGTCAGGACCCTTCTTCAGACTAACACTATGTTAACAGATAAGGGGGTGATCGAAAGATGAGTGAAGTGACAGAGGCGAGGGAAAATAAGGAGATAAAAGGATGTGAGATAAGGAGAGAGGAATGTATATGTGCAGCTTTAAGGGACATTGTTCGGGTAGCATTTGGAGTATTGCATTCAGTTAACCCGAATGGTTTAAAAACAAGTAACTGCAGATGCTGGTTCACAAAAAAGGACACAAAATGCTGGAATACTCGGCGGGTCAGGCAGCATCTCTGGACAGAAGGACTCAGTGACATTTCGGGTCGAGACTGAGGAGGGTCTCGACCAGAAATGTTACCCATTCCTTCCAGCATTTTATGTCTACCTAAACAGCATCTATGCACGTGACGGTGTGCCAGCAGCCTGGTGGAGCGGGTAAAGGCCTTGCCACAGAGCGATCAGGTGAAGGGGCGCTGGCCAGTGTGGACTCGCCAGTGCTTCAGCAGGTGGTCAAGGTGGGTGAAGCCCTTACCACAGGACGGGCAGCAGAAGGGATGCTCACCGCTGTGGGTACGCCGATTCTGCCACAGGCTGGACATGGGTGAAACCCTTGCCACACTCAGCGCACACAAAGGGTCTCTCTCTGGTGCTCCCACAGCCCCTATGCTCTCTTGTCACAGTGGGAGCAGCTGCTCGCCGGCGTGGGTCCGCCGGTGCTGCCGCAACCCCCGCGAGCTGTCAAACTGTTCACCGCAGTACGGGCAGTCGTATGGCTAGCCACAGGTGTGCACGTGCTGGTGAGACAGGGCGTGTGAGGCCTTGGCAAAGCGCTCCACACACCGGGCTGGGGACGGGACTGTCGCCGGCGTGCACCCGCTGGTGGGACAGCAGATTGGTGGAGCAGGTGAAGCCCTTGCCACACTGGGTACAGGTGTAGGGGCACTCGCCGGTGTGGGTATGCTGGTGCGTCTGCAGGCTGCTGGACTGGGTGTAGCCCTTGCCGCACTAGGCACAGGTGTAGGGGCGCTAGCCGGTGTGGATGCGCTGGTGCTTCAGCAGGTTGCTGGACTGGGCGAAGCCCTTGCCGCACTGGGCACAGGTGTAGGGGCGCTCGCCGGTGTGGGTGCGCCGGTGCGTCTGCAGGCTGGTGGATTGGGTGAAGCCCTTGCCGCACTGGGCGCAGGTGTAGGGGCGCTCGCCGGTGTGGGTGCGCTGGTGCCTCAGCAGGTCGCTGGATTGGGTGAAGCCCTTGCCGCACTGTGCACAGGTATAGGGGTGCTCGCCGGTGTGGGTGCGCTGGTGATCCAGAAGGACGCTGGATTGGGTGAAGCCCTTTCCGCATTGGGTACAGGTGTAGGGGCGCTCGCCGGTGTGGGTATGCAGGTGCATCTGCAGGTTGCTGGACTGGGTGTAGCCCTTGCCGCACTGGGCACAGGTGTAGGGGCGCTCGCCGGTGTGGGTGCGCTGGTGTTTCAGCAGGTTGCTGGACTGGGTGAAGCCCTTGCCGCACTGGGCACAGTTGTAGGGGCGCTCGCCGGTGTGGGTGCGCTGGTGCGTCTGCAGGCTGTCGGATTGGGTGAAGCCCTTACCGCACTGGGCACAGGTGTAGGGGCGTTCGCCGGTGTGGATGCGCTGGTGCTTCAGCAGGCTGTCAGAGCTGGTGAAGCCCTTGCCACACTGGGTACAGGTGTAGGGGCGCTCGCCGGTGTGGGTATGCAGGTGCATCTGCAGGTTGCTGGACTGGGTGTAGCCCTTGCCGCACTGGGCACAGGTGTAGGGGCGCTCGCCGGTGTGGGTGCGCTGGTGCTTCAGCAGGTTGCTGGACTGGGTGAAGCCCTTGCCGCACTGGGCACAGGTGTAGGGGCGCTCGCCGGTGTGGGTGCGCTGGTGCGTCTGCAGGCTGTCAGATTGGGTGAAGCCTTTGCCGCACTGGGCACACGTGTAGGGGCGCTCGCCGGTGTGGGTGAGCTGGTGCCTCAGCAGGTCACTGGATTGGGTGAAGCCCTTGCCGCACTGTGCACAGGTATATGGGTGCTCGCCGGTGTGGGTGCGATGGTGATCCAGAAGGCGGCTGGATCTGGTGAAGCCCTTGCCGCATCGGGCACAGTTGTAGGGGCGCTCCCCGGTGTGGGTGCGCTGGTGCTGCAGCAGGCTGCCGGAGTGGGTGAAGCCCTTGCCGCACTGGGCACAGGTGTACGGGCGCTCGCCGGTGTGGGTGCGCTGGTGCGTCTGCAGGTTGCCGTATTGGGTGAAACCCTTGCCGCACTGTGCACAGGTGTAGGGGCGCTCGCCGGTGTGGGTGCGCTGGTGCACCCGCAGGCTGCTGGACTCGGTGAAGCCCTTGCCGCACTGGGCACAGGTGTAGGGGCGCTCGCCGGTGTGGGTGCGCTGGTGCGTCTGCAGGTGGCCGTATTGGGTGAAGCCCTTGCCGCAGTCGCTGCAGGTGTAGGGCCGCTCCCCGGTGTGCAACCGCCTCTGCACCTTCAGGTCCGTGCACGACTTGAAGCCATTGCCGCAGTCGGAGCTGGTGAAGGGCCGCTCACTGCTGTGCACCCGCTGGTGTTCCCGCAGCCCCGACAACCCGGTAAGGATCTTGCCGCAAGTGGAGCTGCCATAGGGCTTCTCGCCCGTGTGCACCCTCCGGTGCGTCTTCAGGAACTGCGAACTCTTGAAGCTCTTGCCGCAGTCGGAACAGGTGAAGGGCCTCTCACTGGAGTGCACGCGGTTGTGCCGCAGCAGTTTGTCGTAGCTGACGAAGTTCTTGCCGCACTCCGAGCAGTCGAAGGGGCGTTCTCCCGTGTGCACCCGCCGGTGGATCTCCAGCTTGCTCGGGTACTGACATGCCTTGCCACACACGTCACACTCGTATCGCTTCTCCTTGATGTGCCCCGCCATGTGGTCCTCCACCGAAGCTCAGCCCCTCAAAGCTCAGCCCGCACACCGAGCAGATGGGGGGGGGGGGGGGATCACCGTCAATGGCCGCTCACTTCCCCGTCTCTCCGTCCACAGCAAAGGCTCCTAAACCCTGCAGGAGGAGAACAAGATGGCAAACAGAACATTGCTAACGCGTGCTTGAAGGGAGGGGAAGTGGGTGAGGGGGGAAGTGGGGGTCAAGTGGTGTGGGGTGCGGGTGGGGAAGGATGGGGAGGGGGTGTGTGGGGGGGGGGGGGTTGCTCCAACATGCTGGCCCACACCGGCAGGCGGCTGCTCCCACTGCCGCGAGCGTTTCAAGAGCGCATGGGGGCTGCGGGAGCACCAGCAGTTTTACACAGAGAGACCCTTTGTGTGCACTCAGTGTGGCAAGCGTTTCACCCGCATGTCCAGCCTGTGGGTTCACCCACGTTGACCACCTGCTGGAGCACCGGTGAGTCCACACCGGCCAGCGCCTCTTCACCTGCCCGCTCTGTGGCAAGGCCTTTGCCCACCCCTCCGGCTTGCTGGCAAACCCTTCCTCAGTCTCGACACGAAACATCACCCATTCCTTCTCTCCAGACATGCTGCCTGTCCCGCTGAGCTACTCCAGCATTTTGTGTCCTTTTTGTAAACCAATATCTGCAGTTCCTTGTTTTTAAACCATCTCTGCACCTTCCCCAAAACCTCCACATCAGTCCTGTAATGGAGTGACCAGAACTGTATGCAATACTCCAAATACTCCACTCATTTGCCGATCACCACCTCATCTGTTAACATGGTGTCAGTCTGAAGAAGGGTCCCAACCCGAAATTTCACCTATCCACAGATGCTGTCTGATCCGCCGAATCACTGCAGCACTTGGTGTTAGAGTCACAGAGTGATGCAGTGTTGAAACAGGCCCTTCGACCCAACTTGACCACACTGACCAACATGTACCAGCCACACTAGTCCCATCTGCCTGCATTTGGTCCATATCCCTCCAAACTTGTCCTATCCATGTACCTGTTTAACAAACATTGGGATAGTCCCAGCCTCAACTACCTCGTCCGGCAGCTTTCCCCCATATCCCTTGTTTCCATTAGCCCTAAGATCTAAATCTAACTTTCTCTTGAAAACATCCAGTGAATTGGCCTCTACTGCCTTCTGTGGCAGACAATTCCACAGATTCACAACTCTCTGGGTGAAAAAGGTTTTCCCCCATCTCAGTCCTAAATGGCTTACCCCTTATTCATAAACTGGGTCCCATGTTTCTGGACTCCCCCAACATCTGGAACATGCTTCCTGCATCTAACCTGTCCAAACCCTTAATATTTTTACATGTTTCTATAAGATACCCTCTCATCCTAAATTCCAGTGAATACAAGCCGAGTCGACCCATTCTTTCATCATATGCCAGTCCCGCCATCCCGGGAATTAACCTGGTGAACCCATGCTGCATTCCCTCAATAGCAAGAATGTCCTTCCTCAAATTAGGAGACCAAAACTGCAAACAATACTCCAGGAGTGGTTTCACCAGGGCTCTGTACAACTGCAGTAGGACCTCCATGCTCCTAAACTCAACTCATCTCGCTATGAAGGCCAACATGCCATTAGCTTTCTTCACTGCCTGTTGTACCTGCATGCTTACTTTCTGTGACTGATGTACAAGGACACCCAGGTCTCGTTGTACTTCCCATTTTCCTAACCTGACACCATTCAGATAATACAGGTTGCTGGAGTGCTCTAATTTTGCCCACTAATCTCCTTTGTGGGACCTTATAAAAGGTTTTCTGAAAGTCCAGGTTCATTAGGATGGAGAGTGACATTGTTAATTCAGAAACAAAGGTCCTGAACTTAAAGAAAGGTGACTTTGAGGGTATGAGATGTGAATTGGCCAAGATAGACTGGCCAATGATTCTTAAAGGGTTGACGGTGGATATGCAATGGAAGGCATTTAAAAACTGCATGGATGAACTACAACAAGTGTTCATCCCAGTTTGGCAAAAGAATAAATCAGGGAAGGTAGTGCATCCATGGATAACAAGGGAAATCAGGGATAGTATCAAAACAAAAGAGGAAGCCTACAAATTAGCCCGAACAAGCAGCCTACCAGAGGACTGGGAGAAATTCAGTCCTGCAGAGGACAAAAGGCTTAATTAGGAAAGGGAAAATAGATTATGAAAGAAAACTGGCAGGGAACATAAAAACTGACTGCAAAAGTTTGTATAGATATGTCAAGAGGAAAAGATTAGTTAAAACAAATGTAGGTCCCTTGCAGTCAGAAACAGGCGAATTGATCATGGGGAACAAGGACATGGCAGACCAATTGAATAATTACTTTGGTTCTGTCTTCACTAAGGAAGACATAAATAATCTGCCGGAAATAGCAAGGGACCAGGGGTTAAATGAGATGGAGGAACTGAGTGAAATCCAGGTTAGCCGGGAAGTGGTGTTAGGTAAATTGAATGGATTAAAGGCCAATAAATCCCCAGGGCCGGATAAGTTGCATCCCAGAATACTTAAGGAAGTAGCCGCAGAAATAGTGGATGCATTAATGATAATTTTTCAAAACTCTTTAGATTCTGGAGTAGTTCCTGAGGACTGGAGGGTAGCTAATGTAACCCCACTTTTTAAAAAGGGAGGGAGAGAGAAAACGGGGAATTACAGACCAGTTAGTCTAACATCGGTGGTGGGGAAAATTCTGGAGTCAGTTATTAAAGATGGGATACCAGCACATTTGGAAAGTGGTGAGTTCATTGGACAAAGTCAGCATGGATTTATGAAAGGTAAATCATGTCTGACGAATCTTATAGAATTTTTCGAGGATGTAACTAGTAGAGTGGATAAGGGAGAACCAGTGGATGTGTTATATCTGGACTGTCAGAAGGCTTTCGACAAGGTCCCACATAAGAGATTAGCATACAAACTTAAAGCGCATGGTATTGGGGGTTCAGTATTGATGTGGATAGAGGACTGGCTGGCAGACAGGAAGCAAAGAGTAGGAGTAAACGGGTCCTTTTCAGAATGGCAGGCAGTGACTAGTGGGGTACCGCAAGGCTCAGTGCTGGGACCCCAGCTATTTACAATATATATTAATGATCTGGATGAGGGAATTGAATGCAACATCTCCAAGTTTGCGGATGACACGAAGCTGGGGGGCAGTGCTAGCTGTGAGGAGGATGCTAGGAGGCTGCAAGGTGACTTGGATAGGTTGGGTGAGTGGGCAAAGGCATGGCAGATGCAGTATAATGTGGATAAATGTGAGGTTATCCACTTTGGTGGCAAAAACAGGAAAGTAGACTATTATCTGAATGGTGGCCGATTAGGAAAAGGGGAGATGCAGCGAGACCTGGGTGTCATGGTACACCAGTCATTGAAAGTAGGAATGCAGGTGCAGCAGGCAGTGAAGAAAGCAAATGGTATGTTAGCATTCATAGCAAAAGAATTTGAGTATAAGAGCAGGGAGGTTCTACTGCAGTTGTACAGGGTCTCGGTGAGACCACACCTGGAGTATTGCGTACAGTTTTGGTCTCCTAATCTGAGGAAAGACATTCTTGCCATAGAGGGAGTACAGAGAAGGTTCACCAGACTGATTCCTGGGATGGCAGGACTTTCATATGAGGAAAGACTGGATAGACTCGGCTTGTACACATTGGAATTCAGAAGACTGAGGGGGGATCTTATAGAAACTTACAAAATTCTTAAGGGGTTGGACAGGCTAGATGCAGGAAGATTATTCCCGATGTTGGGGAAGTCCAGAACTAGGGGTCACAGTTTAAGGATAAGAGGGAAGACTTTTAGGACCGAGATGAGGAAATCATGTTTTACACAGAGAGTGGCGTATCTGTGGAATTCTCTGCCACAGAAGGTAGTTGAGGCCAGTTCATTGGCTATATTTAAGAGGGAGTTAGATGTGGCCCTTGTGGCTAAAGGGATCAGGGGGTATGGAGAGAACGCAGGGATGGGATACTGAGTTGGATGATCAGCCATGATAATAATAATAATAATAATGGATGGGATTTATATAGCGCCTTTCTAATACTCAAGGCGCTTTACATCGCATTATTCATTCACTCCTCAGTCACACTCGGTGGTGGTAAGCTACTTCTGTAGCCACAGCTGCCCTGGGGCAGACTGACGGAAGCGTGGCTGCTAATTTGCGCCTACGGCCCCTCCGACCACCACCAATCACTCACACACATTCACACACATTCACACACAGGCAAAGGTGGGTGAAGTGTCTTGCCCAAGGACACAACGACAGTATGCACTCCAAGCGGGATTCGAACCGGCTACCTTCCGGTTGCCAGCCGAACACTTAGCCCATTGCGCCATCTGTCGTCCCAAATGGGGACGACAGACGACAGGCTCGAAGGGCCGAATGGCCTACTCCTGCACCTATTTTCTATGTTTCTAACACTTCATCCACTGGCTCTCCCTTGTCCATTTCCCTAGTTACATCCTCAAAAAATTGCAGAAGATTAGTCGAGCATGATTTCCCCTTCATAAATCCACCCTGTTACTGCTATCTAAATGTGCCACTATTTCATGTTATATAATTGACTCCAGCATCTTCCCCACCACCGAAGTCAGGCTAACTGGTCTATAATTCCCTGTTTTCTCTCTCCCGCCTTTCTTAAAAAGTGGGATAACATTAGCTACCCTCCAATCCACAGGAACTGATCCTGAATCTATAGAACATTGGAAAATGATCACCAATGTGTCCACGATTTCTAGAGCCACTTCCTTAAGTACGGCGAGATACAGACCATC